>CM039518.1:22323451-22352136 GCA_022433055.1 Begonia peltatifolia | reverse complement strand
GAGAGAGAGAGAGAGAGAGAGAGAGAGAGAGAGAGAGAGAGAGAGAGTCAACCTGCCGGCTAATGAGGAATTCGATGGAGTTATGGGATGCATGACCTTCTCTTCTCTCTCTATCTAAACAAAGAAACTCCATAAAACCAAACCTCCTAAACAAGTCTGAAACTCAAACTGTTCAGTTTCGAGATCAATCATGGTTCACAGTCTCCGAAAAGATGAACCCTTCTTCAACAAAATCATTTCAAGAAAATCCACAGAAGGCTGCTCTTCTCGCATTCTCTACTACCCAACAGCCCAAAGAATCCCATTCAAATGGGAAGAACGCCCCGGAACTCCCAAAAATCCCCCGTCTAAGCAGGAAGAAATTCCCCCGCTTAGCCCCCCGCCTGCTGTTCTCAGCTCGGCTTTTCCCAAACCTTGCGTAAAAAAACACGTTAAGTCTCCGCCATGGCCGACGAGGCTCTTCAACCTCTGGTTTAACAGAAAAGGGAAGAGAAGTAGAGAAAGTAAAAAAGTTCAATCTGCAGACTCTGACAAAAACACCAATTTCTCCTATAAATCTGAGTCTTTCGAGCTTTGCAGCTCTGAATTTGAATCGATGGCGTCTCCATCTCATTCAAGATCTTCATCATCTTCTTCCTTGTCTTCCTCCAACCATCCTTCTCGTCAATCTTTGACAGTTCATCAAAGGTTCTTAGGTTGCAGTCTTTGGAACTGAAGAAGCGTCTGATGCGTTTGTCTATAAAGGTATGATAATTTCCTATGCTGTCACGTTTTCGTACATAAAAAATGCTATCTAGCATATTGTCGTGTTACAATATGACTGTGATGTACCCATAGCACAATAGACTGCCATAACATTGTTTACCTCGTCTTATGGAGATGCACAAGTAATATCAATAGTTTTGTTTTACTTTGTTATTTTAGAAATTCATTAGAAAAATAATAGTTTGTAATTTTTAGGTAAAGAAAATAAGAATTTGTTCTGAACAACGAACAAGAACATTAGACGATTTGAGAAGATAATGCATACTATTATTTGGAGAATAATTTGTTATAATACATTATAAAAAATAGCAACATTTTTTTAAACATTTTAATTCGCAGCTATTATGGCTAAAAATATAAGTAATTTAATTCTCAGTGGTTGATTTCAAATTCCTTAATTTGTCAGACTTAATCAAGACCATTCAATATGAACTTATTTCCTTAGTTTAATTGAGATAATCAAGAGGAGAAATTTAATCAATAATTTGATTCTTACCAATACTGTTTTTCATGATGCTTGTATCACATAATTGTAAGAAATTTAAAAAAAAAACAAAGAGTAATTAGGCCAGCCTAACGATCCAACGTCCATGAATTAGACTTTAAACTATTATTTTCGAGTAAGAACGAGACAAAAGTCCACGCCTGTTGAGCTTGAGTTGTTCATTATATACATACTGGGTATGAGTAAAATTGAATTGGATAGCAAAAGAGAACGATTGTTCAACTTGCTATATTAGAATGATACGTTGAAGTAATAATCGAAGTGAAACTATGTGATGATTCTTATATTATTATTATTGTCCTGGATATTGATATATATTCTTTTTATTTCTATATTTTTACTATTGTTTGTATTTTTACATTTGTTATTTATAGTATTTCTGGGATCGCTCATAAAAATCTTCCGCAATTAGCTGTAGATTAAACGGTGGATTTCCCAAGGATTGATCGTTTAACCTGGCATTTCTGTTAGGTCGAGACAATTATTTTAAATAATGACCATAAAAAATTAATCATTTTGAAAGGAAAACTTAAACTTCATTCCTTCCCTCTTGATTAATCTATCCAAAGCACCATTTGAATTTTAAAACTTGGGTAGAGATGTTAATGGGATTTAAGAGGGATTAGTTATATCCCTCGGTAACCGTTTGGTTAATTAATTTCATATTTTTAAACTTTCTTCATCTTCTACGACACTCTGAAATTCTCAGGAATAAAATGAAAACCCTAGAAAATGATCATAGCTGTGAGAAGCCATTTTCACTCCTCGGAGCTGATCAAGTTTTTGTCAATAAAATTCTAGCTAGAAATTCTTCTATCAGCTGTTCTTCATCCTCCAAACATTCATCTCGAGTTCCTTTCAAGTGGGAGATACAACCCGGAAAACCGAAGCATCCCCGGACGGAAACTATGGGTAGTTTCACGACAGTTCCCTCTCCTCCGTTTCTCCGTAACGAAGAATTCTCGAAGCCTCCAGTCTCTTCTGCTCGAAAAAGGGTTTCCTTTTGGAAGAAATACTCCATCAAATGTCTCAAGGCTGCCAAAGATGATAAGAATAGTGGAGTAAAGGGTCTGCATAACCCTGGTTTTTCTGATTCAGGCGATGCCTCATTGACACCTTCTTCTCCTTCGTTGTCTGTCTCTTGCTCTACTTCTTCCTCATTGACATCTTCGACGGTCGATTTGAATCATCGACCATCAAAAATCAAGAGCTTTGCAAAACGAATCGTAAGATATGTGTATTAGGATCGGCAAGTTTCATATCATGAATGGAAGACTGAAAAAATATGTATTATGGAATAATTGTGATGTCTCAATATCAATGTTCTAGGTTTTAGATGTTTTTGTTCCTGAGTTTTAATGCAGGATTGAGTCATTATAGTATGTTTCCAACAGTTCATAATGTTTAATCTTCCCTATAATATGTTTATTAAATACAAAAAATAGAATTGAAAATATTATCTTGTCAGTAAAGTTTATTTTACAGAATTTATAAGTACTAGTTTTGATATCTAATTTTCTGTTCTAACTTGTTCATTCATCGGTGGAGCGTATGACAGAGAGTGCATAATATATTAGTTTTCAAAGGAAAAGTTGAAAAACAAGTAGGTCATTATATTTTTTTTTACCAATAACTCATTGAATTTAAGGGTATTTCGTGCATTAGCTTCCTCTAAAATATCACGTTTTTGTCACTTAATCTTTTTATGTTGGGCGATTTCTTAATAGAAATCAGTTGCAATAGAACGGTTTTGAAAATTTTGACCATTTTTAGAGAAACAAGTTAAAAATTGCAACGTATGAAGTCATTTTATGTGTTTTACCCTATATTATAAAATAGTTGACATAATATATCAATTACACTAATGAACATATGACATCAAATTATAAGCTTCTTCAAGGCCTGAATGGGAGGGGTGAGAGAGAGAATAGATCAAATCTTCTATGTTATTTAATCATAAAAAATAAATAAATAAAATTATATATTTGAGTAATGTCACAATCTAATCTAATCGTACACCTCGACACAGTGTCTACATATCATTAACATTAAAAGTTTTATAATACATCTAAAATATTTTTCAATGCACGAACCATACTGTCACTCGTGTAAATTTAAAAGTGTAAAATAAGAGTCAAACTGAAATTATGACATTGTTTTAATGTTTAATTTATTTGTAGCAGTGACTTGTTGTACTCAATCTCATTCTCAGAGGCAAAAAGGAAGGTCCATGTAATTAATATTTAAACCTATCTACCAACTTTGTAGCATTGTAGGTCATATGGCCTCAAATTTAGAGCCATGCATTGCCCATGTTACTTATGATAATGTTGTGATTATTAAATAGCTGACATTTTTTGTTGCTTTCTTATTTTTTCCTCTGAATTTCTATGTACAAGTTAAAGTAACAAATTGTCATCACATATTTTGTTCGTATTATCTTATGATCATATCACAGTTGATTTTTTATGTGTCCATGCGAACGTGTTGAGTTATTGCAAGAGCAAAGACAATTATCTCGATCTTCATATGACATCCAACTAATACTATACGATCTTAATGTTGTATAGTTAATAACTTGAAGAGACGAAAACGTTGAATTTTTCGTCCATAACTTTACTTTTATTTGGAGGAAAAGTGTAACAAAACTTCAATGCTTTCGATAAAAGTATTGTTAAGTTTCTCCTCTATATTTATTCTTATCTTTTAACTTGGTAATCATTTGTTGATATAATTAAAAACTTATTTTAATTATTTATATTTTATCATATTAATTACACTAATAAATGAATAGTCTGTTATAATATAAAAATTAAGAAGTAAAAATAAATACAAACGTTGGAAGAGAATAGTAGTTTTCGACATTGATAAATTGGTCCCGAGAACCATGTGACCAAAAGAGAAGCAGAAAAAGAGATTTTCAACAAACAATCAACTAGTCATGTGATTTGATCGTCCTCGTTTTTGAAATGTTCGTGCTGTGAATACAGTCAACTTCACCAGTATATCTTTCTTTCATCTGTATTTTCCAAAATTATATTTCTCACAACGCTTGACGTGGTAGATCATTAGTAGACGGAATAACCTATTTTGTTTGCTTATCAAATATTAATTTTTTTAACGTGAATTTATTTATGTTTTATCTTATTAATTTCATAGTTGACATTAGGTCGGAATTAATCATTTTGCGAGTTTCCACGATAAATTTGATGTTCTCTCTGTCTTCTTATAATGTGCGTGATGTCTTTACTTATTTTACAAAATATACACAATATTTTTCTACGTATAATTATGAAGTCCAAGTTATAAATAAAATAAAATAAATAAATATGAACCACATAGAGATGAGGTGAGACATAAATATATAATTACAGTTAAAGAAGGAAATAAAAACATTTATTATAAACAATAATAATGATATTAAATCTATTTAATATTACAATGATTTTCATTATTTTATTTGTAAATCCAAGTCAGCTTAAATTACTAGTCTTTTATTAAAAAGAATAAGTAAATATATGTAATTTTTTTATTCAATTATACTAATTTCTCATGAAAAAATGGTAAGTATGCCCACGGTCCGTGAAGAGTAATTAACGAAATTTTTTTTTAAATTATGTGATTATCAATAAATTCGTCTTTAAATTATTTTTATTAACAAAATCGTTCTTAAACTATACTTCGTTAAGAAAACAAGCTTCGTCAGTTAGATTTTCATTAAAAATTCGTTTACACAGACATCCTCGTATACATGACAGCTTCTTACACTTAAATTGTCAATTCTCGCGACAGAGTGCATTTTCAACCCCTCCATCCATGAGAGCCCGTGTTGAAAAATCGAGTGTCCATAATTAATTATTTTGTTAACGTAATATAATTTAAAAATAATTTTATTAATAAATATAATTTAAAAAAAAATTATTTGATGACTTCATAATTTAAAGGATATTTTTTTATCCCATATTATAATAATAAGTCACAATAGCCTTATTGGAAAATGGAATCCAGTGAAAAATACCATTCTATTCAAACACGCCTGAGTGGAGCCCCTCTACTATTTTTTATTTATATTTATTTGTATCGTACGATCCTTCCTCAGATATATATTTTAAATTTATTATATAGTTTTTTTAACAAGCCATGTCTTTAATAGTCTCATCCAACTTTTATAATTATTTGTGACATAGTACGCCATAGCCATTCTCAGCTGGGGATGACTTTTATGTGTTCGTATGACTATTGAATATCATTAGGTGTAATTCACTCAGAATCAGATGACTTTTCAACATAAGAATCACAATGTCCATAATATAACGGACATTTGAGTTGTTGTAAGTTAAAAAATATAATCTCGAGTGATCTTTGAATTGCCGTCGTTTTTTTTTTAGAGTACTACGAGCTTGTATTTCGCCCTTGACCTAAACATTTTTGTTAGAGTAATATTAGTTTTAACTTCTATTCTACTTTCTAATTTTATTTTTCTAATCACTTATCAATGTATAATTACTATGAGTGGGTTGATAATGATCTCAATAAGTTATACGTTTTAATTTTTGAAAGTGGATTTAGATAATACTTTGCGTCGGGGCACGACCGGAAAATATAGATTTTGTCGATGAAGTACGAATATCGATAAGAGAGATGCAACATAGCCACAATCTGGAGGGTAAATGTCACACTGGAAATAACAACATCCATTGATCGACCAAGAATGTCTATCCACATTTGTTCTATAAATCTAAAGCCTTTTTTAGTAGAATCTCAACAATTATTTTTTTTATTTTTTATTTTGGAAATAAATAAATGTTGTCTGTCCGCCATTGTTGTTTGCCCTACCAGCCGCATTTTATCCTTTTTTGACTCATCTCTTTTCCTTATCGTCGATTCCCTCCGTCGCTCTCGCCTCTCTCCCGGCGGCGAAGCCGCCGTTGTGTCTATTCTGGCGCTGGGGACCTCATCTCCGATTCTTCAAACATAAAATTCTCTACATCTCCTACTCCACAAATTTTCTTTTTCAATTTTCATAATTTCCTTGTTCTTAACAAACACGTATCTCCCTCCCAGCACCGTTTTCCCCTTTCTTAAAATTCGTCGTCTGTCTGCTCATGTAGGAGATATTTTTGTTCTTCATAGTTTTCGTGTTCCAATTTTCTTTTTTTTACCTGGTTTGTGTTTGACGGCTTGTGAGTAAAGCTCGCGAACGGGACCTGGAGAGAGTGATTTGATTTGGATTTGGATTTGGATTTGGATTTGGAGTTGGATTTGGATTTGGATTTGACCTCTGTGTTGGGAAGCTCGTATGGGTACTTGTGGTTTCATTCCTTTCAATCTCTCTCATGCTGTCCGTTCCTCTTTCCGGATTTTTCTAAGCTTTCTTGTTCATACATTTTTACCATTTTTGTCCAACTTGCGCATAATTAGACCGGGGAATATCTTCTTTGCAGGTCGACCAATGATCGGTTGAGAGGCTCCTTACTGCTCAGTAACCATGGCTATCGTTTATTCTTCCGATGGTAACTCTTCTCTCTTATCTTAATATCTTTGATTCATAGTGTTCCATTTGTAATTGTGAATCGTGCATTCTACGAGTTCACTATGTCTGCTCCTCCTACCCCAATAACTTGGTCAACGATCTATTTTTTGTTCATTAGGCTTCAGACATTAAATTATATATCTTGATTTTAAGATTTGATGAAGAAGAATGTTTTTTTTTGGCATGATAGTTAACGCAGAAGTACGATGTCATTTTAGGTGAATGCTCATCTTACGGTGTCGATTCTAGTTCTTGATCCTCATGTGATTTAGCAGTTTTGTATAATAATCAATAGATTTAAATTTGCGGATTTGTTGTTTTCATGGATGTCCATGCTTGAGGTTGCCTTCACTCTACTTATTATATCCGTATGTAAGCGTTTGTAGTTAAAAGAAGAGAAGTAACTTGGAAATATATGGCATGAATATAACGCTTGCTGGATTTTTTATAGTTACCCATATATCTTTTTTTTTTTTTTTGTGGATATCTTTATTCATCACTCCAGGAATTGTGAGAAAAAGTACTTCTTTATCACTAACTTTTAGAAGCTAAATTACTTTCTTGGCGTGAACAGCTGCTGCTGAGCCTAGTAAGTTAACCATGGAGGAGAAGAGAGAATTGGTTTATGAAATATCTAAGTGGCCACATGGTGCATCTGAAATACTGCAGTCTTGGAGTCGCCAAGAAATTTTACAAATCCTGTGTGCAGAGATGGGAAAAGAAAGGAAATATACTGGCTTGACAAAATTGAAAATAATAGAAAATCTTCTTAAAATTGTATCTGAAAAGCATCCAGGAGAATCAGATGTCATACAGTTCTCAGCTGCATTGGGTCATAAAACAACCAAGAGGCAGAAGAAAACCGATCACCTATCTCAGCTACCAGTTCCTTCGAGCAGTGGTTTTGTCATCAATGGCGGTGGCAATTCTAAAAAGACGATCTACTGCAAAAACTCAGCCTGTAAAGCAACCTTAAATCAAGGAGATACATTTTGTAGAAGGTGTTCTTGCTGCATTTGCCATCAGTATGACGACAACAAAGATCCCAGCCTATGGTTAAGTTGCAGTTCGGAGCAGCCATTTCAAGGTTATTCATGTGGAATGTCATGCCATCTTGAATGTGCGATGAAACATGAGAGTTCTGGCATTACAAAAAAACATCAGCCAGAGACGGATGGAACTTTTCGCTGTGTATCATGTGGCAAATTGAATGATTTTCTCGGGTAATTATGTTTTATTTATGTTGTCTTCGGTCCATTATGACATTAGTTATCTTTATCAGTTAACCTTGTGTCATATTACTAATGGATCTTCTATGATTTTGATCATTCTTATATTTATATTCCACTGATGTGTTTCTTCAGACATATGAAAACTGAAGAAGGTTGGATTTGTTGTGTTGGCATTAGATTATGTTGAATCTCACCTATCTAGCTGGTTATATATGATTGTTCAAGCTCGTGAGTCCTCTTTTTTGTGTCCCGTTTACAAATTCCTTGATATTTGTATATTATTCATAATTATTTATTTATATTACTCTTCAAGGGTCCCTTGAATATATTTGAGAAATTGAAAATTTATCATCTTCTTTATTTCTTTTTCTTCGATTATGGCACCAATGGCTGATTAGCTGATGTCGGTCTCTGATAAAATCATGTTGTCCACAAAGTGATTATGATACATATGAGAATATTTGAGCCCAGAGTTAACTTCTTACAGCATGACGATTGTTTTAATTTTGTAGTGACTGAAGTTATGATTACTTTAGATTTATGTGCTTGTTATCATCTTTTATTAGATGCTGGAGAAAACAATTGATAATTGCAAAGGAGACCAGAAGGGTGGACATACTCTGTTATCGCGTTTGCTTAACTCAAAAGCTCATCAAAGGAAGTGAAAAGTATGAAAAACTTCATCAGTTGGTAGATGAAGCTGTGGAGAAGCTTGAAACTGAAGTGGGCCCGTTAACTGGTCTACCTGTTAAGATGAGTCGAGGTATTGTGAATAGACTTTCTTCGGGGCAAGTGGTTCAAAAACTCTGCGCATCTGCAGAGAAATTACTAGATGAAATAATCCATTCCCTATCCAATCCTATTAAACAAGGTAAAATGCTGTGACTTTTAGCTTTTCTGTTATATCTTTATTGACAGATATATGGTTTTGAGTTTTTGTTTCGCATCATACCAATTCAGCTCATTTTTGGCGATTCTATTTCTTACACTTCTCTAAAGCGAAAGTTTTCTTCTTACTTTGGTGCAGATTTAAATTTAATTACTCCAAATTTTGTCAAATTTGAAGAAGTCCAAGCAACTTCACTTACTTTAGTTTTGGGTTGTGAAGACATGCCTCCTGAGAGTACTATTAGCATCTGGCATCGGAAGTCCTTCCATAACTATTACCCTTTTGATCCAACTTTTGCACAATTCGCACCGAATGGAAGGTTTATTTTCACCGGATTAATGCCCGGTTCAGATTACATTTTCAAAGTTTTAGTGTATAATGGAGATAAAGAGATGGTTAGGTGTGAAGCTCAATGCTCAACGAGCAGGGAGGAAGTCAATGAGACGATGGTGATGGAAAGAACTCAAAGTCTAGCCACCATTTGCAGTGACCTTTCAAATCCTTCTTCCATGGAAGATGAGACTAACAACATTTTACCTGATCATGACCGGGACAATAATCAAGCCGATAAGTATCTTTCTTACTGTGCCAACAATGAGAAGAGTGTTTATGCTAAGTTATCGAATGGTGATACGAACTGCACCGAGACGGGTGGAGAAAGAAAGCCAGTTGATAAAGGTTCTTTGTTAGGCAATGAACACTCCAATGGAATCGTGGCCGAGTTTTCAAAGCTCGAGAAGAACTCATCGGAGGGTCAACTGGATGAGGATATGGACACAGCAAATGGGTCTGAATCTCCTGTCCAGACGGGAATGGAATGTGTGCCATTTAGTTCTTCTGAAGAAGCTTGCTTACCCATAACTCCTTGCAAATTGGAACTGATAAAGAACGGCCTCGTAAAAAGTGGACGGTCCAAATCGAACAGCAAAGGAAAAATGGAGGAGCTTCAAGGTGGGAGGTCAGCAAAGAAAAGAAACGGAGAAAGTCAAGAAGATGAATATGGGGGAAATGGTGTTGTGGATCGAGATTTTGAGTACTATGTGAAGGTGATTCGATGGTTAGAGTGCGAAGGACACATCGAGAAGAATTTCCGGCAGAAATTCTTGACTTGGTACAGCTTGAGAGCATCCCAAGAGGAAATAAAAATTGTAAAGGTGTTTGTAGATACCTTCATTGAAGACCCATCTTCTCTGGCGGAGCAACTAGTCGACACTTTCTCAGAAAGTATATCCTGCAACAAAAACTCTATTGTCCCGCCTGGATTCTGCATGAAACTCTGGCATTGATGACCTCTATATAAGGTAGGTCAAGTAAGTTACTAAACCGAAACTTGCAGCTTTTATTAGTGTAAATTCTTTAGAAACACCTTAATATTCTTCATTTGAGACACCCATCGTGTATTTCTTACCAACATTTATCATTTCTTTCGATAATTTGCTATTGACTGAAGTTAATTTAATTTGAAATTCCTGGTATTCGCTCTCCCTTTCTTATGATTTCTGATTCTATTATTTGTTTGTTGGTTGGAGGCCAGTGGCTTAGATTATATGGAAATATGTAAATTCAGTATTTCTTCAAGGCTCGGCTGACTATTTAGAAGGTAGAGTAGAGCATTTTGATTGGGGTAAAATGCAATTTTTTTTTTTTTTAATTTTTGCAAATTAAATCTCATTTTTTTTCAAATATTAACAATTTAAACATGGTTGTAAATTTGATAGTCACAATGTTGTTTAAAAATTAGTTCAAGGCACAAGTAGGGATATCCCTCTAAGTTCACAGTTTAATGTATACTTCATCCTAAAAAATAATTTTTTGGACCAAAGTAATTCATGAATTATACGCTCATGAAGCAATTCATTTATGGCATGAACTGATTAATAAATATATTTAAAGTTTTTTTTTCTTAGGGTGATCCAACAATACCCATGATGTGTTATCTTTGGACAATACCCAATTTTTTTACCAAGCGTGACATAGTTATCATTAATTTCCACGAAAAGATTACGTATTTGCAGATAAAATAGATCAGTCTTCGACCCCACACGTTCTTGAAATGGAACTCTAGATGAGCTTTTTTTTTTTCTTTTTATAATAATAATAATAATAATAATAATTATTATTATTATAATAAAAAAGGACAGTGATGGCCATAGACAATCAATTTACAGCTTGTTTTTCATTTAATGTTTTTAATATTGCCTGACGTAACAGTAATGTGAAAGGACAGTACAAACCCATAACATAAAGATTTATATATTTTCCTTAAAAAATTAATATTTAATATTTTTCAAATAATAGAATAAATTACGAAGACATAAGAATGCCTTTAAATTAAAATAATTTAAATGAAATAAGTCAAGTGAAGGTCTTTCACGCATTAAATTTAATTTTTTCTTTAAATTTCTAATTTTTAAATTAAAAAAGACTATTTTTAGCGAATAAAAATTAAATCTTAATTTATTTTTTTCGACGAATTAAAATTAAATATTGCATCACGTGACACATCAGACAATTTTAATCTGGTCGGCGTTGAAGCGCCGATTCTCTTTCTTCTTCATTTTCATTGGCTTGGGTTGTTCCTGATTCATTTTGGTCATCATCCTTGTCCTCCTTGCTTCTGAAACTCTCCTTCAAGAGTTCAGATAACCTCTTCTTCTTTCCCGTCGGAGATGATCAGAGATTTAAAGATTTTGATCCTCGATATGGGTTTTATGAACTCCATTGATGGTTGTGGAGAAATTATGATGGACTGGAGTGCTACCACGAGAAGGGGTAAAATCTGCAAAACACTGGCGAGAAATCAGAGACTATGATTGATGATTTGAGAGAGATAGAGAGTAGATTGGTAGGAAAAGAAAATATTTTTGTTCCCTACCGCCATTAACGCTTAAGAAATCATCTTCACAATCTGAGTCTAACCAGCCTTGCCAATCGAAGAAGGCTTCTTCCTTGCTACCTGTAAAAATACAGTTCCGATCAAAAGAAAAAACGAATCCGCAGAAACAAATAAACAACGAATTTCTTTGATAATATAAGAGTTGAGAGCATTGAAAGAGGAAGAAATTGCTCCAAAAAAAAAAAACAGAAACCCCACGTCCCAAGAACAGCAGAATATCGGGAAGTAATGGCCAGAAGACTTGTCATGGCTTTGAACTCTGTTATTTTCCGACTTGTCATGTGAACACGTATCATGTTTAACGGAAATTCTAACGGCAGGATTTATATCGCTATCGGGTGATCATCTAAGCTTCGATTTGTCTAAAAATAAGTTAATGATCCTCAGGCACAAGATATAAATTGAAGTTTACCTTAAAATTAAGTAATGGAATATATCAATTAGTGACCACATTTCTCCACAAGTACCAAACATGGGCTAGAAATACTTGCACTTTGCCTGTACACAACACACCTCTCTCACTCTCTCTCTCTCTCTCTGACTCATTTTTTAGAGAGAGAAAGAGATGTAACAGTAGCCACCAATTTCTCTTTATTCTTCATTGATTTGCATGAAACAGAGAATCTTAGTCCAAGCATCCTTCATCGACAAATGAAATACATTCAAACCAGCAAACTGAAGAGGATTTTCGGTGGCAAAAAACCCAATTTGAGAGAGCTAAATTCAAACCCAAATGGCGTAGAAAATGAAGAACCTTCGCAGCCTTCTCACAGAAGCATTTGGAAATCCTTCTCCTTTCAAGAAATTTTAGTCGCCACAAATGGCTTCAGCTCAGGTTCTTCTTCTCCGTCTTCTTTTTTCTGGATTCTTTTCTTTCGACATGCGATTTCCTTTTCTAATCATTGAATTGTGGAATCTTAATCATCAATGAAATGAGAATCTGATTATCGTTTCAACCATAATCTGATTTTCTAATCGTACCTCAATTCTGCCTTAGCAAATGGACCTGCATCGCGAGAAATAATATAAACTGATATAAATATATGTTTTCTAAGCTTGTTTTTTTGTGTTTTTTTCATGTGAGTATCAGAGAATTTAGTCGGAAAAGGAGGTCACGCAGAGGTTTACAGAGGAGTTCTGAGAAATGGAGAAGAAATTGCAGTGAAGAGACTGATAAAAACCTGCAACATAGAAAGAAGAGAGAGAGAGTTTTTGACAGAGATTGGAACAATGAGCCATGCCAATCATCCAAATATTCTCTCTCTCTTTGGTTGTTGCGTCGACAATGGCCTTCACCTCATTTTCCAGTTTTCTTCCAAAGGCTCTGTTTCTTCTCTCGTGCATGATGGTAAGTCAAACAAAATCAGCTCAAATTCAATCAAAATCTCCATTTTTTCATTGTAAGATTGCAATTTTTATCTGGGTTTTGGGTGTTGATCTGTTTGGCAGGTGGAGAAATGGCACCAATGGAGTGGAAAATCAGGTACCGGATAGCCATTGGCACAGCTAGGGGGCTTAATTACTTGCATAAAGAATGTCAAAGAAGGATCATTCACAGAGATATCAAATCTTCAAATATTCTTTTGACGTCAGATTATGAACCCCTTGTGAGTCTGTTATCCTCTGATTTTCATTTCATCAAACACTCGGTGAACATCTTCTCCAAACTCTAAATAATATCCAGAATTTCCATCTCAGATTTCAGATTTTGGATTGGCAAAGTGGCTTCCACCTCAGTGTTCTCACTATTCGATTGCTCCAATCGAAGGAACATTTGGGTAATCTCGAAATGCAAAGTTCTTTTCATTTTTTTTCTTTTTCAGATCAAAATTTTCCCACCCAAAAAAAACTTAAGAGAGAAAATGGGGTAAAACATACAAAAACGCAGATACTTGGCTCCAGAGTACTACATGCATGGGATTATGGACGAGAAAACAGACGTCTTCGCCTACGGAATATTCCTGTTAGAATTACTTTCCGGGAGAAAACCAGCTGATGGGTCTCATCAAAGCCTCCATAGCTGGGTGGGCGAAGTTAATTTTTGTTCATTTACAAACCCTAAACAACAACAACACTAATAATAATCATGAAACAGGCAAAGCCAAAACTGAAAGAAGAGAGTGAGTACGAGAAGCTGGTGGATAAAAGGCTTAAAATGGACTACGATGTTAGACAAGTGAAGCGAGTTGCTTTTGCTGCGTCGCTCTGCATTCGATCGTCTTCAATGAGGCGCCCTACTATGACCCAGGTGTCTGCTTTGTCCTCCCTGGTTTTCCCCCACATCATTCACTACATGCATTTTTCACACACACACACACACACACACCATATATATAAAAGTCAAAATGTATGGAGTGTAGATTCCACCATACAATATTATCAATATCCACCTAATTTTGTTCTAGAATTTTATTATAAAAAATCGTATTATATTAAGTCGAGAGAATAACTCTACTTGTGAATTTTTTACTTTCACCGTTTTCAAGTGACGTCAAAGTGTATATACCATGGTCGTGGATTGCATTCTCAAAATTACTTAATCTTGTCCTGTTATTCTGTGCAAACTTGCCCAATCTCTCCTCATCGAGGGAATATGACGTTCTTTTCAGCTATTAATTGAGCTTTGACTTTTTTTTTTAATTATTTGGTTTTCTATGGCTTATGATACAAACGATCTATTTAGAACTATGTTAGTCATATTAGATCAAAGGGGTTCTGATCGTTCTTTGTTTTTACTTCCTGATTCACTTTCTGGTCGAGGCAAAGTTTGCATTGCTTGTTACTCTCATTTGATATCAAGTTTTCAAACTTATGAATACAAAAATTCTTGTGACAGGTATTGGAAATTATGCAGCAAGAAAATACAGATAAAGAGATATGGAAAATGCAAGAAGAGGAGGAGGATGATGAGTTGTGGAATTTTAAAAATATCGAATACGAAGCTGATACGTCCTTCTCGACTACTCCTCTCAACTCCATCTAAACACAACAATTCTGCCAGAAATTGTGAACGTGTGTGTGTGTGTGTGTGTGTATCAGAGTTTAAATGATATTTTTCACTGCATTGCTTATAAAATCGAGAGAGAGAGAGAGAGAGAGAGAGAGAGAGAGAGAGAGAGCTGCATGCATGCAGACAGCGTATAGGAAATGTAGCCGTTGATGTGAAACATCAAAATCTGCAATAATTTTGGTGACAGATAATGCAAGACTAAGACAGATAAAGGAAGTGGTTCATATTATGCATCGACAAAAATGAGCAGATTGACAGAGACGAGAGAGAGATTAGTTATTTTCAGGGTCAAGGATTGCAGTTCAGCAAATTATGAGATGAAAAGAAAACTCAGTGGCCGCCATGAAGGCCGACCAGAGCTGTCCACCCGAAAACACGTTTTTAGGTAAGTCATGTTCATTAATTGATACAAGATCATGTTCGATTTCGATTAAGTTGTTCAGAGTATAATTCACAAATTTGCGCCTCTATGCCATTGGAAACCGGAAATAAGCTTTTGAAACAGCAGTCAGCTTCTAACAGCAACAGTAGTTGATGTGTTTATCTTTAAGACCAAACAGTGGGGCATAATTTGGCATATACTAAGAATATTCATGAAGATCATGTCTTGTTTTAACAGATTTTGGGGCAAATACAATAAGAAAAATAGAATGGAATTCGTCTATAAATATGTCTAAATATTTCTCAATTTTCCCTCTCGTTTTTTCTCGAGATGGAGTAGAATACCAGTTGAGTAAAAAATCACTTCATACGCTCTGCACTTTGCTCGAAACTTCTTTAGCCTTTGCATCTCCTTTCACCTGCAGTTCAAAGATTCTATTGTAATTTATGTTTTTAGAAACTGTTTCTGGGAAATGGTTTTGTAATGTTTAAAGAAAAATGCATTTTATCACAGTTTTCACCAATCATAATCCGCTACCTTATGATTTTTCTCGTTGCGTCTTGCATATTGACCACGCATCTATGCGTGTTTGCAAAGATCAATCTTCAAACACGGGTATGTTCATTGGACATAGTAAAACTGTTTCCAAAAACTGTTTTTGCTTTTCCTATTATTTTTCAATAACAATTTTAAAACACAAACCCAAATCTCACTACCTCATATGGAAAAATCCAAACCTCCAAATAAAAAAGATGAATCTATATTATATAAGTCCTACAACTTGCTTCAAGTTACGAGACTATAGTCAACTAAGATTCAAGAAAGAGTGGAGGCGACCCAAGAACACAAAGACCCATGAAAATGCAGGCTTTTTAGGAGCATTATTTATGTATCATCTCGATCTCCACCGAAAAGTACAATATTGTTAGATTTGGGCATACACCCTCCAAGATAAAGTCTTATCGATTGTTGTGCTTTGGTGGATGCCGCAGTATACGAGCAAGAGTACATAACTTATTTCTAAATCTTTATATTTTCAGTAACGATTTTTCAAAGCCGTTTCCTAAATATGTTTCCCAAGTGTTTAACCATTGATTAATGTAACCAATAACAACAATAAGTCATGAAGATTGATCTCATGATGGAAGGAAAAGCACTAGGAATTTAGAAACAATTACTTGTAAGCTACTTCTTATGTACCTCATCCTATCAAACCTAACCACAACTTTTAAGGAAAGCAACTAGGAAAAAAACATTAACCTTAAACACTAAGTGTTATTATTATTGAATCTCTCACCAACCCAAAAATGAATATGTTAATGCCTAGAACATAAATGAAAAAAAAAAAAACAACCTTAAATGCGCAAAGCAGAGAATCGTGAATATGTGTGTTGTTTTGATTAGGTATTCTACCAAATTACTAACCATTCCTTTACTCTCGTAATAATCATCTAGTGCCCATTGGTACTTTGACTGATTTAACCCGAACCAACGAGCCAAATGATCGTCCAAACTTGAATGCGCTGCAAACAACACAATCAAATTAAATGGACACATGCACTTCAAAACATAGTAAAAATAAAAACAAACTCTATCGTATATTGGACAATCGATGAGCTTATTATACATCGATTTTACGTAAAAACATCTCGTGAAAATTTTTGTTTTCGACACACGAGTCTCGTTGTTTTTTAAACATCGTTTAACATTTTTCATAATAAATCTTGCATTATTTTTCAAAAAATAATATGACTGTTTTTCATTTAAACATTTAGCATTCTAGTGTTATAGTCTTGAAATATCATCATTTCAATGTTGTCAAGCTGACAATGATATCACAGTAATTTCAGGCCAAAAAAACGCTAATTTACATGAATATAGAGGGACATAAGCTAACCATAACTTTCAAGAAAAATTTAGATAATGTGATTCACATCCTCTTCTACCCCTCAAACATAACCACAAACTATCCTTGAAATTCTAAAAAATACCATCCTTCGCCTCCATTTTTTCTGAACAAGTAACAAAAACCAACAAAAAAGCATACCATTTTGCACTTTAGTGACAGCATTCTTGAAGAACCCAGAAACAGACCCATCAGTGGCAGAAACAGAAATGGACTTATCGAATTGTTGAGGAGGGGGCTGAACTGGGGGAGGAGTAGCAGGCGAAGCGATCTTTTTGGGGGAATCAAAAACAGGCTGAGAAACTGGTTTAGGCGTGGAAGGAGGCGTCATAAAAACAGTGTAGGGCCCAATTTTTCCGATCACCGGAGGAGGAGGAGATTCTCGATTGACAGCCATTCGAAAACCCAGAAGGGGCCGAAGAATCGAAGAGCATATGTCGGAAAGTGAAGGAAATTTCGGCGTGAGAGAGAGAGAGTGGGAGTGGCTTTTAAGTTGGAACTGAGAACCTGAGTTGAAGGCAATCACACAAGCTGGTTCACTTGACGATCTCTGTCTTTATTACTTTTAACATATTTATAATATTAATAATTATAATTAATTTCATATATTATCCTCAAATAATTAATTAAATTAAATTAAATTTTTATTTTATTTGGACGAAGCTATCCTAGTTTCAAAGTAAAGGATCCCTTTCTTTGGTGTTTGATCGAATTTGTTCTTCTTTGGTAATTGACTGAGAATAAAGCAGCCAGAGAGAGAGAGAGAGGGTATCTTTGGAAGATTTATTAAGATAAGTACTGTTTCCAAACCAAACTCATTTTGACTTACAAAACCGAACCAAACCGAACCCTGATTCATTGCTTTAATCTAGCTCGATGGGTTGGGTTTGGTTTGGGTTGGTTTTAATCAAACACCCCCTTCCTCAGCTAATGTTCTTTAGAGAGGGCATATCTCACTGCTCGGCCTCATCAGTTGACCGGGAAGGTTGAGCACCATCCAAGCAAACAGGCAAAAATCTAGACAATTGTCCAATTTTAGGCCGACCCAACTATAAAGTTTGGTTCCAAGTTCGGTCGGTGAAATCTAGACCATTGGACCCGCCCCGGGACAATTCGACCCTTTTTTTTGGTTGGACTTCACAACTATGTTCATTCCAATGAACAAACAAATAATAACAATTCAACATGCCCAGCAATGAACATAAAGAGTGAGTGGTAATCTTTGTGATTCCAAAAGCTGTTCTTTTCAAGTCTCTGTCTACAAACACAACTATGAGCAAATCCAATCCAAAAGAACAGTTTAAACAACTTAAACCCAGCTATACAAAAGTATGTTCTACTATTTTCAATCTATTCCAGTTGAGAGACACTAAAAAAAAATGCATAGACCAGAAGAAAACCTGTCACAAATATATCATTCTATGACAAAAAACTTCGAAATAAAAATAATTGTAGACAAGCAAAAATCATGACAGTTGCTGAAGAAAATTGTCGATAAAGACGTTCACATTTTATCGATGAGCACTGAAACCGAGTTCACCTGGATTCTTCAGTGTCCTGCCACCTAAACCTTTGCTTCTCTACCATAATTGTTTGAGCTGAGATGTTTTCGACCCATAAATGGCTGAACAAAACTTTCATTATAGAAGGTTTTTTTTCTCTTTTTTCAAAGATAGGGGAGGAATTTAAACTTTTTTTTAAGAATCTACGCTAGAATCGAGACTGCACATAGATGAAGTGTCTAAAAATAAGAGTGTACCTTATATGGAAGAATAATTCATTGCACAAATGGAAGAATCTTACACAAACCTCACAAGAAAATGCATTTGAAAGCACCATCTAGTAAAAAGTCCTTATCGGAGCACCGGTTCGTCTAGATCTAGTAGTGGCCAACTCCCCATTTATGCTTTTCTCTAAAGACCCTCCAAAAAAATCTGGCTGAAAGAGGGTGGCTTTTTACTTTCACCAAATCTACTTCCACTATGTCCTTTTTTAATCAGACAACAGAGCTTGCTAGTGATAGCTCATGAATCTCACTTAAAGTCCATTCTTCTCCAGTTTGCCCACCAAGAACAATCGCCCTGGTCCCGCCTACTACGCAAGTACTATGTCCCCATGCGAATCTCGGAGGTCGCCCAGGAACTTTTAGTATCCTCCATGTAGGTTTCTCCTCCGTCGGATCGAGGAGATACAGCTGTGATGCTGAGTGAAGACCAGCTACCGACCCGCCAAAAATCAGGATTCTCCCACCTGGAAGGCTCACAGCCACATGATCAAGCCTAGGAGGTGGTGCAATTCCCCCGGGATTTCCCGCACCCGGCATTCCACTACCAGTTACACATCTCCAACAAGGCTCATCTTCACTGAGATCAATAGTGAAAACATCGCTCGATCGAAACCGAAGGGGCCCACTTTTGGCCAACCCTCCAAACATTAAAATTTTTCTACCACCGTAGACTGATAGAGTGTGGCCCAATCGAGAAGGGGGGGTCCACGCCACGGGAATCTCTCTCCAAATGGGTTTCTCCATCGAGAGATCAAGGAGAAAAGTATCACTGAGAAGAACCCCGGAATCAGCACATCCGCCAGAAACTATCAACTTGGTGCCATCGAGGGTGCAAGAGCTATGCCATGATCTTGGGAGTGGAGGAGCTAGGCCGGAAATTTCACGCCAAGTTGGAGTCTTGGCGTCCAAATCCAGTAAGAAAACATCATTCAGTAATCCCTGCCTTCCACAGCCACCAAAGACCACCAAATGGGACCCATTTACACACGAAAGGGTATGACCCCACCGACCAGGCGGAGGAGAACTCACTTGAACATGTTGCCACTCGGGATTACGGGCATTCAAATCAAGTACGAATGTGTCGTTCATCGGCTGCATATTAACCCCTTCTCCGCCAAAGAGGACAACTCGATTACCAACTGCACATGCACTGAAGTTGCATCGTGAGGGTTCGACAGAGCCTCCAACGGTCAGCTTCCTCCAAGCTGCAGCTTCTAGAGTTGTCAATTCTCTGGCTAGGCGTCCCCACCCGAGCATCTTCGCACCAGGAACAGACTCCAAAACACGTGTCGTTTCGCTGCCCCATGCATTTTGGCAGACCATTCTCCACAAATCTTCGTTCTCTATCAATTCGTAAAATCGTTTGCAGACGGATCCAACGGACGCAATATCTCTGGGTGTCAATAGTGAAAGTATTTTAAGGGAAAGTACTTCGTCGCTTAACTGAAATATTCCACAGACACCCCTGAAGACATTTCGGTCCCCATTGGTGGCAGAGCGGAAAGATGAGAGACTTGAACGAAATTTATCTGAAGATTTTGCCGTTTCCTTAGTAGCAGAACCAGAGACGGGGCCTAAATCAATATCTGCTTCAGTAAACAACTGGATTCCAATCACATGAGTTATAATGTCATCATCTCCATAGATTGGGTTCAGCCGAAGTTTATTCATCAATGGGGATCCATCTTTCCTGAAGTTCAATAACTCGCCTTGGAATTCAATGCCCTTCTCGAGACATTTAGTAATCTTTGAAACAACGGAAGAGTCCACCAATGGATGCCTTCTTTTTGCAAATGGACCCCTACATTGCAAGAATCGGCTGCAAAAATATAAAATAATCACAGTCAGAAAAGTGGAAATATATGAACACAACAGATTATATAACAAATTAATAAAAACCAACAAAAAAGAAACTACTTGATAACTAGCAAATAACTGTTTCTCCTTTCCAACCTATATAAAGACAAATGTATAACAGCAAATGCAAAGATAAAAAATGATTAATCCATGTATATGACTAAACTATTCCCCTATTGTTCGCCCTTTTTTGCCATTCCCCTAGATGTTCGATCGTCATTCACATCATCATCATTATGTCAAAGTAAGTTAAATTTAGCTCAACTCAATTTCTATAGAATGGTTGGTAAAGAAAATCTATTTTTACAAACCAGCACTCCAATAGAGCTGTTTCTTGCAATATTTAGCATTTGTGTCAGTTATGTCAAGATAGAAGTATATGGTCGAACCAAAGTATGCTGGAATTTTCTACCAAACAAATGCAGAAATTGGGAGTATTAAGATTTGAAAAGGCACTAAAGGAGTGTCAAAAAACATGCAGGTTATCAACAGTATCCCGGTTAACACTATTGAAAACTTGTGATGAAAAACACCCACCAAGACAAACAACAATGAGACAAAGACAGACAAACTCTAACTAGGCTTAGTTTGGCATTATTGAAGTTTTTCTTCTTTTTTTTTCCTAAATCACTATTAGTTTTTCCATTAAAATAATCAATAGTGGCAAAAAAATTATTAGCTTCATAACAAATTGGCTAGTTATCATATAGGAAGTTGCAGTAGAGATGTATGATCATGGTCTTTTTTCATTTACATTTTGTGTTTTTGTAACTAAGTCAAATTTAAAAATATTAATAATAATTTTGATGACACTTATAAATTAAATCTTTTGGTTCAATAAATATTACAGTGACACATGATCATGGTTAAATTTATTTAAAAACCTAAATAGAACAGAAAAAAAAATTGTAATGAAGTACTGACTAATGATTCAAAAGCCTGGAAGGAAAATGAATAAAGACATGAAAAAGGAACAAAATAAGGAATACAAGCTTAATTACCTGTTTATATAAACTTGATTTGGAAAAAAAAAAAACTAATTTCCTTTCGACGTCACTTAAAGGTGATGCGATTATTGAGTAAATTGACCACAAGTCAACCACATACTAAAAGTCATTTTACTTTTTAACAACCAATTTTTCCCTCTCTCAAATAAAACCAAACATGTCCATAATCAAATTCCGGGACATCCTTAAACTCTTATAACTTCCTAGTCCATATAGAAGTAGTTTGAGAAACCAAAACAAAAGCCAAGGATCAAATGAAAAGGCTAAATCAATCAATTAATCTCAAATCACAAATGAGAGTCATAATGCTATAAAAAAGATAGTTCAAGAAGACAAGCTCACAACAAGAAATGCCAATTGTCTACCGGCATTACAAGAATTACTTTTCCCTTCAATCGAACACCTTGAAATACTGCAATCCCGTTACCAAAAATATTATTTTATTCATTTTTATAACTCCTGGATGAATATTTTTTTTTTTTAATCTCGAATCTACAACAATGACATTTAATATTCAATGGAAGAATTTGGAGGATAGAGAGATTTTATCAAATTTCATTAGAAAATGATAAAAAAATTCAACGAAAAAAGCAGAGTTGAACTAAAAATATGTCATAAAACTTATAATGAATTGTGTATTCTAATTTAAATTTAAAACAACGGACAAAATTTCTTGAGATAACTTAGAATTTCACAATAAATCACTTAAATGACGTATATTAGAACACGATGTACACAGAGAAAAAGACATTGACCAGAATTTCATTCAAAGTTCTTTAATCGATGACTGGAAAAGATATGACACAAGATGATCTGCCAGCTTTTCATTCAGCAATAAAGCAGAACACTAACAAATTGAAGCAGACTTATGAGATAAACATACACCATCTCCAAGTTGGAAACCAACAACAAACCAGTAGAAAGTGACAACAGACACTGAGCAGATACAACAACTGTTCTTGCAAAAAGTATGCAATTAGCGATTCCTGACATCTCAACTTCTAGCTGATGTATATTACATATATAGATTAATATCCATCTTTTATCAATTTGAAGTAGTCCCCATCTCAGATCACAAATGAGAAGGCCTTAAAAAAAAAATCTTTACGAAGAATATATGAATGAATACTCAATGATTGATTGGATTTTAATGATGATGTTATGGAAGAATGCTTCTTGCATGACTTTTATGTATCATCCTCTCCCACATATCTCATTATGTAGAACAAATTACAGCATTTTTTCCTACGTAATAAATTCCTAAAATACACAGTAATTAACAATGGCCTGACAGACCATGGCGAAAGTTATCAAGAAAGATTTTTCAAATAAAAAAATTTTTGAGTTAATTATTTGATGTTAAAGAGTGATGATTGATCAGTAACGAAAACTAATGACAGAGAGATCAATAACACTAAGAATAGCTGTAGATTCCGAAAAAAAAAAAGATCATTCATTTTCCTGAAAGCAATCTATTATCTGTTCCAACGCCAGCTAGAAAAGAAATATTATGGAATCAACCACCGCAATTACATGGTAGAAAAAAATTTATCTAAAGTCGGAGCATAGCCTAAATTTAGTATTACTGTTTATAGATAGAAAATCCCCCAACTCCAACGGACGAAAGCAAATCTAAACCAAACATAAAACCCCCCAAAAACTTTTATCCGGCTCCAACAAACAAATTCAATTCATATTGGAAAGCGAAAAACGAAGAAATCCAATCAATTAACGCCAATCGACAGTGGGGAAAAAAGATTAAACTTGCCAGTTGCGACCCAGCACTTCCTCAGCTCTATAGCCCGTGACCATCTCAAAAACTGTGTTGACATATATGATGGGATGGTCAGGCTCCGCGTAGTCGGTGACGACGAACCCACAGGGCGCCGTTTGCAGCAAATTCTCGACGGGAAAAGGGAGAGGACCGGCATCATTAAGCATGAACCCATCCTCGTCCTCGTCTCCGCTTAAATCCGAGTTGCTGTCCCACTCCATTTTCGTTACACAGAGTTTCTCTTCAACCCATCAAGCGAAATCCAATAAGAAACAAAACCCAGAAGTAGTTTCAAGATCGAAGCCAACAGTCGTAGAGAAGACGAAGGCAGAGAGGGTTGAAGAGGAGAAAAACAGAATAAAAGAGAACGTGTGGTGGAAAGGGTTGGGAAATCAAGCTAAGAGTTGTCTAAGAGAAGATTTAGACGATGACGGTGAAATTTTGATACGCCCCAACAGCCAAATCGTCTACGACCGCCTCCATTTGTCACTGTTTTGGGGAAAAATCTAGCAGATTTGGCTTAAAGGCTTCAGCTGTAGCTCTACCTTCGGCTCCGACTTCTCCAATGGCTGGCTTTTTAGCTGGATTTCCTTGCAAGCATATACGTTAGGGACATTGTTTTGTTCGATGGAAATATCAAATCTACACCTTTTTGTAATTGAAAACCTAAAATTAGAGAGAACACTTAAAATTACTCTACAGAGAATGAACAATTTGCACCGAACAAAATAACAAAAATTGTTTATTCTTTCTAATCCAGTGAGAGTGAATTTTGTAAAACAGTAGATTTAGTTACATGATAATTAAATTTAAGTATTGAAAGTGTGTTCGTTGTCTATGATAAACACTTTACATCTAAGTCCAATATCTTCATCGTGGTTTTTTTTCGAGAAATCTTTAGGTCTCCCATGTGCTCAGTCTAAAGAACACGAAGTTTATGAGCTAGATCTTGTAATTTTTTTTATCAATAATTATTTGATACATCTGCAAGTATTTTAAAAGAATAAATATAATTTTATTCTAATTTTAAATATCTAATTATTATAGTATAACTTAAAAAACAATTCAACTATCAAAAGATGAATAATTTTAAGTTATATAATTTTAAAATCTAAAACGTCTATATCATTAATTCTAATTCTCTCATCAATCACCATTGTCATATCATTACTTATCCTCAAATAACAATTTTTTGACGAATTTTCAAGCTATCTTTGTTGAAATATTTTTTAAAAACTCTTTAGCTTCAACATAATTTGAAACATTTTAGACCGTTACTATTAGGAAGTCATCGATCTTGAGGTGTAAGTATCACTTTCTCTAGTACTTCAAGCGTATATCTCTTGAAATTTGAAATTCATGGTAAAAATTATCTAAATTGCGCAATAATAAAATATGAACGACCATTCCAATAATACAAGACAATGATGTCTTATTGATGAACAAGTTGTCAATATTTATAATTATATGAAAATATATAATATTTTTACGATTATAAATATTATATTTCATTCGCATGTAAAAATGAGATAATAATACTTGTAAAATAAAATTTCGACCAATCTCTAGATCAGTATAATTCCTTTTATACTCAAGTCTATAGAACTAACTCTATTAAATTTTTGTTAAATGGGCTGAATTTTAGAGAAGTCGAGCATTTTTTATTTCTATTCTTATTTACGAGGTTGATTTAACGTTATTTTGCTCGATTCAAGGTAAAATATAAAAATAAAAAAAAAGAAGAATTTTCAAATAATATTAAATTTGTTTTTATTCCTATTCTTATTCACGACACATGAAAATGTTCATCGTCTAATAAACATAATTTCAACCTGTAAGCACACATCTAATTATTTCCCATTTCTATTGTTTCTTTTATGCGTACATTTTACAATTTTTTATTCTTAAAATAATATTTATTTTGTAAAATAAAAAATAAAAATAAAAAATCTGAATGCCCTAACGCCTTATGACGTAAGGAGGCCGCTCCATCTCCATGTATAAATAAGGAGGCTCCACCTCGTTTCAAATACCATTACAATCCCCTCCTTCGCTACTTCTTTCAATTCCCTTTCTCCTTCTGTAGGGTTTATTTTAAAGGGGCTTCGCAAAGGCGTTCCCGCTGCGATTCCGAACGATTATCAGGTACGCTTAGTTTGAGAATATGTTATTCTTTTCCAAGGCAACCACTATTCCGCGTGATCGATTTTTGCCCTGGTGAATCGAATTGATGATCTTTATGTGCCTACGTATTTTTTTTTAATCGCGAACAATATCCTATTTGGTTTTGTTCGTTTGTGGTTTTTTTAGGTTATTGAGAATTCAAATTATGTGTGCAGGATTAGCGCGATCTAGATCTTCTTTGGTTTTGTTAATTTGTGGTCTTTTTTGTAGTACTTCTGGTTGGTACACTTACATTCTTGGGCATTCAAATGATGAATACAGAATTAGGGGTTTTATTGATTTACTTCTGTTTTTCCTTATTCTGAATCATCATTCAGATCTGTTTGGATGAATTTGGCTTTGTTTGTTCGTTTGTGGTTTTTTTAGGTTATTGAGAATTCAAATTATGTGTACAGGATTGGGGGTTGGGGGTTCTAATCACGATCTAGATCTTTGTTAGTACACTTGAATTCTTGAGTATTCAAATGATGAATACAGAATTAAGGGTTTTATTGATTTATTTCTGTTTTTCCTTCTTCTGAATCACGATTCAGATCTGTTTGGATGAATTTGGTTTTGTTTGTTCACAGGTTTGTTCGTTTGTGGTTTTTTAAGGATCTTGAGAATTCAAATTATGCGGGATTGGGGGTTCTAATCGCGATCTAGATCTTCTTGGGTTTTGTTAATTTGTGGTCTTTTTTTTAGTACGTCTGGTTAGTACACTTGAATTCTTGAGTATTCAAATGATGAATACAGAAGTAGGGGTTTTATTGATTTATTTCTGTTTTTCCTTCTTCTGAATCATGATTCAGATATGTTTGGATGAATTTGGCTTTGTTTGTTCACAGATTTAGTATTTAAATTATAAGGATTTTATATATTGATTGTACAACAATGTGTTTTTTTGGTCGTGATTGAGATCTTATTTTGATTTGCTTGATTTGCTTGAATATTCAAATAATGAATACACAATTAGGTATTCTATGTATTGATTTAGCTATACTACTTTTTCCTTTTGAATCGGGTTTTGAGATCCTGTTTGGATGACTTTAATTGGTAGGTTATAACGCTTGGACTCAAGTTTGGAGTAATCAAATGGTGAATTCATAAATTGAGAATTTTATATTGATCGCGCCATAATACGTACTTATGTGTTCTTTTAACGGTGATGTCGATCATGTTCGAATGAATTGGCTTTGTTCGTTTTTTTGTTTACTTTAGTGCATGTAATTGGTAGATTATGTTTGATAGACTCCAGTTTTTGGGTATTCAAATGATGGATACTTAAAATTTGGTATTTTTCTTACGTTGATTGCACTATAATAGTTTTTTTTAATTGCAATCAAATTGAGACTTGCTTGGTTTGTGAGATTTTTGTAGTATGTTGAATTTGTTAACTATGATAGCTTGACTCAACTTCTTTAGTATTCAAAGATGGAAGCATTAGAGATTTTATTGATTGGATTGTTTTAAATTGACCAGCATTTCATTTTTCACGATCGACCTTTGATTTTCCTTTTAAGATTGACGAGTTAGAATGTAATTAGTCATGTTCCTTTGGTTTACATTAAGATTCATGGATATTTTCTGGATGTTGGGTGGATAATGCAATGGTTATCTATTTGGCAGTTAATATTTTATGACAAAACTTGTGAAATTTGCTTTATTCCGTAGGAATTTTTGTGCGTAACGTAACAATTGGTGTACGGATCAAAGTGCTCATTGATTTATCCAATGTAGGAGTTGCTATTATGTGTTAGAACCTTCCAGTGAGATTAATATATGTATTAGAACAAGAACTCCTCAGCCATCTAACTTGTAACTCAATCCTTTTATGCCCCCATTTTGGTCTTCTTGGAAAGGCAGGCAGTGAATTAATACATGTCTTTCATTCTTTTCTTTCATTCTTTATTATTTTATTGAGATGTCTAGGAATTGCCTTGTGTTTTGGTTTGAATGTGAAGTGGTCATGTTTACTTTTGTTGCTCTGTTTTATGTTTTGGTTACAAAGAATTTTTGTTTTACTTTGAAAAATGTTGGGGCATTAAAGATTGACTCCACATACGTTTTGATGTCAAACATGTCACAAAATATGATTGTTTAATTTTTTCCGATAGTAGTTTGATTTGTTTACAATTTGAATGTCATGTTATCGAAGATTAACTTGAGATATCTTCTTGAAATAACACATGAGAATTTTTCTAGTTTTTAAGGGAACAATTTAGTTTTTTCATTGAAATGTGTTGTGGCAGCAAACATTAATTTTATTTAGATACCACTTTATGTCAAGCACTTCATAAAGTGTTTGATTTTTTTTTTTTTTTCTTTTAATACAATTCTGGTCGTGGTATCAAAGACTAATTTGAGATATCATTTTGATATCACATTTAGTAGAAAAAATTTTGAAATTTTCAAAACAAATAATTTTATTTTTAAAATTGAAATGTGTTATGGCATCAAGATGAATTTTAGATACCTTGATGTTAAGCATTTCATAAAACGTTTGATTTTTTTTTTTTTTTCTAATTTTTTATACTATTTATGTTGTGATATCAAAGACTAACTTGAAATACAACTTTGATAGAAAAAATTTTGAATTTTTTAATTTTTAAAGAAATAATTTTATTTTTAAAATTGACATGTATTATGACATCAAAGACGAATTTTAGATACCTTGATGTCAAGCATTTCATAAAACATTTGATTTTTTTTTTTTTTGATTTTTATAAATTTTGGGTCGTGATATCAAAGACTAACTTGAGATATCATTTTGATATTACACTTAATAGAAAAAATTTGATATTTTTTAATTTTCAAAAAAATAATTTTATTTTTAAAATTGAAATGTGTTATGACATCAAAACAAATTTTAGATACTTTGATGGCAAACATTTCATAAAATATTTGATTTTTTTCTTCTGATTTTTATACTATTTGGGTCGTGATATCAAAGACTAACTTGAGATACCACTTTGATATC
>CM039518.1:22296196-22323092 GCA_022433055.1 Begonia peltatifolia | reverse complement strand
ACATCAAAACGAATTTTAGATACCTTGATGTCAAACATTTCATAAAATATTTGATTTTTTTTTTCTTCTGATTTTTATACTATTTGGGTCGTGATATCAAAAACTAACTTGAGATACCACTTTGATATCACACTTAATAGAAAAAATTTGATATTTTTTAATTTAAAAAAAAAATTATTTTTAAAATTGAAATGTGTTATGGCATCAAAACGAACTTTAGATACCTCGATGTCAAGCATTTTATAAGACATTTGAATTGTAAGTCGTGATATCAAAAATTAACTTAAAATACGTCTTTGATATCATACGTAAAAGAAAAAGTTTGAAATTTTCTAATTTTCAAAAGAAAGAATTTTTTTTTTTAATTGAAATGTATTATAACATCAAAGACGAAATTTAGATACCTTGATGTCAAACATTTCATAAAAGCTGTGATTTGTTTACAAATTGGGTCATGATATTAAATTGAGATATCATGCGTAAATTTTTTTGTTTTTAAGAATTTTATAGTTTTCAAAGAATTGATTTTGTTTTTACATTGAAATGTGTTATGCCATCAAATACTAATTTTAAATACCTCTTGATGTCTAACTTTTCATAAAATATATGGTTTTTTTCAAATTTTTTTATTATTTGGGTCGTGATATCAAAAACTAATTTGATATCAAGTAAAAGAGAAAAAAATTAATATTTTCTAGTTTTCAAAACATTGATTTTGTTTTTCCATTGAAATATTTTTGGCATCAAAGATTAACTTTATTTAGATATCTCTTGATGTCAAACATTTTATAATAGGCGTGATTTTTTTTATAATTTGGGTCGTGATATCAAAAGATAACTTGGTATGTCACTTTGATATCACACATGAAAAAAAAACATGAATTTTTTAGTTTTCAAAGCAGTGATTTTATTTTTAAATTGAAATGTGTTATGATATCAAAAATGAACTATATATACTTCTTGATGTCAAGCATTAAGATGTCATGCATGGAAGGAAAAATTTGAAGTTTTCTAATTTTTAAAGCAATGGTTTTGTTTTTAAATTGAAATACATTATGGTATTTAGGGCTGAGCACGGTTGGGTTCGGTTTGAATTTTTGAGAGATTAGGATGAGATCAATAAATTTTGATTTTTAAATTTTAGAACCAATAAGGCTAAATTATTTTCTAGGATGGGACCAGAAATGTGTCCTTCCAAAGAATTTTTTTTTCAGTTGCTGCCGTGCTTGAATTGATTCTACCATGGAAGAATATTTCCTTTTCACTCTTGCTTTCTTTTGGTGTACAATTTTTTAGTATTTAAAAGATAAGAATTTTATATATTGATTGTACAACAATGTCTTTTTTTAGTCATGATTGACATCTTGTTTAGATTGCTTGATTCGCTTGAGTATTCAAATAATGAATACACAATTAAGTATTCTATGTATTGATTCGGGTTTGAGATCCAGTTTGGATGAATTTATCTCCGTTCTTTTGTGACTTCAATTGGTAGATTATGATGTTTGGACTCAAGTTTGGAATAATCAAATGGTGAATTCATAAAATTAGAAATTTTATATATGATCGCTCCATAATAGGTAATTATTTGTTCATTTAATGGTAATGTAGATCATGTTTGAATGAATTGACTTTGTTCGTTTGTGTGTTTACTTTAGGGCATTTAATTGATAGGTTATGTTTGATAGACTCTAGTTTTTGGGTATTCAAATGATAGATACTTAAAGTTTGGTATTTTTCTTATGTTGATTGCACTGCAATAGTTTTTTTAATTGCAATCAGATCCTGTTCAGGCGACTTGTTTAGTTTGTGAGATTTTTTTTAGTATGTTGAATTTTTTAACTATGATGGCTTGACTGAACTTCTGTCGTATTCAAATGATAGAATCATTATAGAATTATTTGTTGATTGGATTGTTTTAATTTGGCTGACATTTCATTTTTCATGATCAACTTGCGATTTTCCTTTTAAGACTGATGAGGTGTAATTGGTCACGTTCCTTTGATTTATATTAAGATTTATGGATATTTTCTCGATGTTGGGTGGATAATGCAATGTTTATCTTTTTGATAGTTAATATTTTATGACAAAACTTGTGAAATTTGCTCTATTCCGTAAGAATTTTTTTTTTTGTAACAATTGGTGTGTACGGATCAAGATGCTCATTGATCTATTCAATGTAGGAGTTGCTATTATGTATTAGAACCTTACGGTGAGATTAATTTATGTATTAGAACAAGAACTCCTCAGCCTATTCATCTAACTTATAACTCAACCCTTTTATGCTCCCTTTTTGGACCTTCTTGGAAAGGCAGACAGTGATACATGTATTTCATTCTTTATTATTTTATCGAGATGTCTAGGAATTACTTGTGTTTTGGTTTGAATGTGAAGTGATCATGTTTGCTATTATTGCTCTGTTTTATGTTTTCAATGCGAAGAATTTTTGTTTACTTTGATTTTGTTTCTAAATTGAAATGTATTATGGTATCAAAAACTAATTTTAGATAACTCTTGATGTTTAGCATTTAATGCTTTAGTGATTTTCTTACAGTACATTTATTTTTTATTTTCTTTTGAATCATAATTGAAATCTTGTTTGGATAAATTTTCTTTTGTTGCTTTTGTTAGTGATTTTTTCCAGTACATTTAATTAGTAAACTAGGGTTGTTGACTCAAGTTCTTGAGAATTCAAATAATATTAGATTTTACATATTGATTGAGCAACAATATGATTCTTTTAGTTGCAATATTTGGATCGTGTTTAGTGATTTGGTTGGTTAGATAATGGCTATACAATTAGGGATTTATCTTTTTTATATAAATTAGTTTGTTTCTTTTATTGGATTTCTTTAGACACTTTAATGGGCAGATATGATTTCTAGACTAAGTTCTTGAGTATTCAAATAATAAACATAAAAAATCATTTTACAACTAGACGCCCGGTATTTTCTATTAAAGTAAAAATCATTTTGAACATCAAAGTATTGATTTTTTTTAAAAATTTCTTAAAATATTAATCATAATAAAACAAATATCAAATTATCAAAAATCTAATAATCTAAATCCCGACAGATGTCCAATAGTCTCCCGTTCCGTATTTTACAACGAGAATGGGAGGTCGTTCTCCAAGTGCAGCCCCTCGTTCTGTCAGGGGTCGACACGGGGGTGTAGAACCCCTGCGCACGTGCGTTGCAAGTGCAGAACATGGGACCGATATAAATAGAACGACACTCCATTCTATTCGGGGGCGTGCATTTTAGCTCGACCCCCCGTGTTTGATTTAGCTCCGATCCGTGATCAATTCTTGATCACGGTTGCATTGATGCGAGGGGCCGAGTCTGGCAAAAAACCCCCCGTTCTCCAGCTCGTGATCAATAATTTATCACGGGTCGGCAAAAGCGAAGGGTCAAGTCTGACAAACGGCCCCCCATGATAAATTATTGATCACGAGCCGTTCTCCTGAGAACGAGGGGATAATCTCGTTGATTATTTAAGTAGATCAACGCTCCACTCTTACTCCACACCTTTCTAAAATTCTAAAGCCTCGAAAATATTTTCTTGCTTTGGTGAGTTTTGTTTGTATTAGCGACAACGATAAATTTTGATTAGAGTCGATCGGTTGATTTATACGAGACAATTTGTGATGCCAATATGAATTGTATGCGTACGACACGCTTAAATATGGTGATCTTCGAACATTCGATCATTTAGATAGAAATGAAGAAATAGAGGTGCATTCGACTTCTAAAATTTTAGACGATGAGTTTCGAATACCAGTCGGTTTTGGGGATGATGAGGTGAAAAATATATCGGTAAAAGAATAAATCTCAATGAGATTTTTTTTAAAAGTGAAAATAATCGAATATTCTTTGAAAAAAGGTTATTTGATCAAATTCACCAAAAATGAAAATTGGCAATTTTTACTGCTCTCTAGTGGGCAGCTGAACCTGATACCATTCCACGATCTTCCAAATCAATATCCCGTATTGCAAATTTTTGTTGCGTGTTCGCCCGATCTTTTCCATGTGATCTAAAATTATGTATCCCAGGTCAAACATCATGTCGCTGTAGAACTTCTTCAAGACATAGAGATTCATCCAACTCACGATATTTTTATGTCCATCCCTCGACAGCAAGGTGTGGCTAATTAGGTTGTGAATAATCCGAGATTTGACGTTCAAGTCCTTCGATTTTGGTTTCACGAAAGCTGCAATGTCCGAATTACAGTGAATCTGCCTAAGGAATTGCAGTCCATTTGCTGATGTAGCAAAATCACACTCTCGGGAAGCGTAATAATAAATGACCGCGTCTTTTGCGCCAAATTCGAGCAATTCGTTGACATCACCTGCAGCTACGACAATATCTGTACTGAATAGCGTAACACTCCAAATTTTAAATCTCTAATTTGAAACTCTAATTTTAAAAATCCTAAAATTTCTTCAAAATTGATTTAAAATTGAGCGTTAAAAATTTTAATTTTAGAATATTGAAAATCTTATTAAATGTTAAATGAAATGTTTAAATGCCCAAAAACTTTATTAAAATTAAATAACTTTGTCGAAAATCGAAATAATTGCATAATTAAAATCATTAATAAAACTTTATTTAACAATAAAATTCCACATAACTTATCAAAGCATTAAATGTATTCGAAAGATTAAAACATATTAATTCAACTCAAAAATATTTAATTTTTTTGTATGCTCATTTGCCTCTGGGAGATTCTCTAGCAACGTCATTTCTTCTTCAGACAAAAATTCACATACATCATAAAATTATAAACTATGAGATTTAACTTACCAAACAAAAATATGTGCAAGTGTTAAAATTAACATTTACTTCGAATCCTTATTACAGAATTGGTTAGTACTCATTTTTCAACCTCAGACTTAGTTATCTCATTGTCGTTCAAAGTTTAATCAACTTACTTTCGGTCAAGCTCACAATTTCATTGTCGTTCAGGGTTTTGCTATCACATCAGTATCATTAAATGTTCAAGCTTACTATTTCATTGTCGTTCAAGCTTTTGATATATCATATATTTTTCGTCAATTTCATAACTTTTATACTCATATAAAATGTCCTACCAATTTTATCTTTATTAATTTTATGTCAATGCCTAAACATGCGTGCTCAAATATCGGGATCGTGTAACAAAATAATTATAAGAAAATAATATAAACTTTGTGATATAGGGTCATAGCCAAAACATTACAAACAGTATTTTTACTTACTAGGATTCGCAGCGTTTAAGGTAGAGCTATTGAGATTTTTCCAATATTTCAATAATGTCGTGTATTCTTAGGTCAGAACGAGTCAGATTGGATTGATTCGAATATATTTGGACAACTTTCGGGATTGTTCCTGCCGGTTTAATCTTCAATCGGTTCAGTCTGATTTGGTTCGGGTTTGGTTCGGATGAACTGTGCTGGTTTGAGTGAACAATGCCGGTTTGGGTTGGGTCGGTTCGGCTGGATGGTTTGGTCTGACTGGACTGATTCGGTTTGGCTGGACCTCCTTTAAATGAATCGGCTCTGGGTTGGGTCTCTGGTTCACGGGTTATGACTCAACTCGTTCCTTCTTCTTCTTCGCCCTCCCGAGCAAACACAGAAGGAGCGTCTCTCTTCGGCGAAGCTGCTGGATGTCGGAGGGCGGTTTCTTCTATCAGAGAAGTTTGTCATGCCAGAGGAAGATCGCTGGAAAGCTCGACTTCTCGAGTGGAGCTGGTGCCTCCTCGATCGAAGTTCCTGCTGCGTTTGGAGGCCGAGCGGTGGTCGGAACTAGAGGTACGTCCTCTGTTTTTGAGAGCTCAAGAGAGATTTTGGTGTGAGTTTCCCCTTCCACGAGACCTCTCAATTTATAGAGGAGGCACCAGCTCCTTTGAGAATTTTGAGTCCAGCTCGAAATTTTGTTGTTACCTGATGAGCGCCGGATTTTTAGAGGAGTAACGTTCAATTGATTCTGAACACTTCTCCTCTGAAGGTCCAAGTTCATTCTGAATCTATTGCTGAAATTGAGAAGATTGAGTTGAATGCCTAATAATTCGGGTTAGATTGAAAAATTGGAAACCCTTGATTAAATTGATTTGGTAGGAAAATTTGATACGTTACAATCTACTCTCCTAAAAAAAATTTAGTTCTCGAAATTGAAACATTTACATGAATAACTTTGGGTAGATTTTTTTCATGTCCTATTCTCTTTCCCAAGTTGATTCCTCCATAGTACTTTGACAAGTGAAACGTTCTTATTCCTCAATTCTCTTTCTTCTGAATCTAGAATTTGAATCGATCTTTCTTCATATGATAGATCAGGGTTGATTGCAAAATCCAGAGATCTCATTGGTAAGACATGTGAGGAATCTGGTACATACTTCTTCAACATCGAGACATGAAAGACATCGTGTACGTGCTTGAATGAATCTGGCAAGCTTAACTGATAAACGACTTCTCTCACTCTTCTTGAGATTTCAAATGGACCTGTAAATCTTGAACTTAACTTTCTTTTCTTTTCAAGACGCATTACGCCTCTCATTGGTGATATTTTCAAAAGGACTTAGTCCCCTACTGTAAACTCCAATTTTATTCTTCTCCGATCAGCATAACTCTTCTATCTACTTTGGGCCGTGAGAATTCTTTTCCGGATTAATATCACAATCTCAGCCATCTGCCTCAAAATATCCAGTCCAACAAGTATTCCTTTATCTACTTCATCCCCATGCATTGGAGATCTACATTTTCTGTCATATAAAGCTTCATAAGGTGTCATCCCGATCGAAACTTGATAACTGTTGTTATAAGTGAACTCCACTAGTGATATGTTTTTACTCCAATTCCTTTGGAAATCAATAGCACAAGTTCTAAGCATATCCTTCAGAGTTTGAATTGTTCTTTCCAACTATCTATATGTCCGAGAGTGAAAAGCTATACTGAAGCTTAATTGCGTACCCATAGCTTTCTGCATACTCTTCTAAAATTTAAACGTAAATCGTGTACCTCGATCGGACACAATAGATATGGTTGTACCATGAAGTTTGATAATCTCCTAAACATAAAGCTGAATATATTGATCTATAGTATACGTAGTATTCACGGGCAGAAAGTGTGTTGATTTGGTTAGTCGATCTACTATAACCCAAACAGAGTCGTGACTTTTAACTGTCTTGGGAAGTCTTACTACAAAATCCATAGTAATACGCTCCCAAACAGAGTCGTTGATGCTCTGCTTTGACTTGCTGACAAGTGTGACATTTTTCAACAAATTTAGCTACATCCATCTTCAGTCGACACCACCAATAATGCTGCTTCAAGTCTTGATATATTTTTGTTGAAGCAAGATGTACCGAGTAGAGAGTTGAGTGTGCTTATTCCAATATAACCTTCTTTAATCTTGCATCCTCATGTATGCACCATCTCTTTTTGAACTAGATGATCTCATTTATTGATATAGAGAACTCATATACTTTTTCAGCATCTAATTCATCCTTCACCTTGCAAATAAATGCATCTCCACGTTGTTTATTCTTTATTTTCTCAAGTAAATTTGGCTGAAATATCATAGCAGAAAATGTTTTCAATAACCTAAACGGTACAACTTCGATATTTGTTTTGTGCATCTCCTCAATTAAATGTCCTGGAATTCGCTATAGTGAATAAACTTGCGATGATGCTCTTCTACTCAATGCTTCAGCTACTACATTAGTTTTGCCAAGATAATAAATAATCTCGCAGTCGTAGTCCTTTACTAACTTCAACCATCTGCATTGTCTCATATTCAAATCCTTCTGAGTTAGGAAATACTTTATACTCTTATGATCCATATAAATTTTGCATATTTCTCCATAAAGATAATGCTTCCAAATCTTCAATGCATGAATTACTGCTGCAAACTCTAGATCATGAGTTGGGTAGTTATTCTCATGTACCTTCAATTGTCTCGAGGTATAAGTTACAACTTTTTCTTCTTGCATAAGAACACACCTCAGTCCATACTTTGAGACATCACTATACTCTACATACTTCCCTGCTCTAGCTGGTATGGTAAGTATAGGCGCTGAGATCAATCTCTTCTTTAACTCTTGAAAGCTTTGTTCGCACTCTTTAATCCATAAATACTTGATACCTTTTTTGGTTAGTTTTGTAAGTGAGTTGGATAATCTGAAAATTCTTCTACAAATCTCCAATAATATCCCAGAAGACCGAGAAAACTCTTTATCTCATCTATATTCTTTGGTTGTGGCCATTTACTAACAGTTTCAATCTTTGCTGGATCCACCGATACACCCTCTTTTGAAACAATGTAGTCGAAGAAAGCCACTTTCTCCAACCAGAATTCATACTTGAAGAATTTTGCATATAAATTCTCACGTCTCAATGTCGATAAAATAATCCTCAAATGTTCTTCATGTTCATCTTTTTTCCTCGAGTAGATGAGGATGTCGTCAATAAAAACTATCACAAAATCATCCACATAGGTTTTGAAAATCTGATTCATTGAATCCATAAATGTTGTTGGCGCATTACTCAATCCAAACGGCATGACTCGAAATTCGAAGTGACCATATCTTGTGCGAAACGCCGTTTTGAACACGTCATCCTCCTTAATTCTTTACTGGTGATAGCTATATCTGAGATCAATCTTTGAAAAAATCGCTGCTCCCTTTAATTGATCAAATAAGTTGTTGATTCTCGGCAGTGGATACTTATTCTTGATAGTGACTTTATTTAGCGCTTGATAATCTATGCACATTCTCATAGATCTATCTTTCTTCTTCACAAATAAAAATAGTGCTTCTCAGGATGAGAAACTTGGTTGAATAAATCATTTCTCCAACAAATCATCAAGCTGAGTCTTTAACTCCTTTAATTTGCTTGGCGCTATTCTATAAGAAGCTTTAGAGATCGGCATTGTTCCAGGTAGCAGATCAATGAAGAATTTCATATCTCTCGCAGGTGATAATTTTGTCAGGTCGTCAGGAAAAACATCCGAAAATTCACCAACTATCGGCACTTTAACTAATGTCGTGGCTTCATTAGGTTCAGAACATATACCACTGGCTAGAATTCTAATGCATCCAGAATTTAATAACCTCCGAGCTCGTATAGCTAATATTACTGGAACTCTTGAATCTTTAGAATCTCCATAGAAGAAAAATAAATATTTTCTAGGCAATTGGAAGTTTACCATCTTCTTACGGCAATCAATAGTCGCATAGTGTTTGGTAAGCCCATCCATTCCAAGGATAATGTCGTAATCATACATTGCCAAAATAATTAAGTTAACTTTCAACTGATTCTCCTCAATACACACTTCTCAATTTCTAATAATAGAATTGACAAACATAACTTTGCCTAGAGGTGTAGCTACTCCCAAGTTATAGTTTAGAGACTCTACTTTGTTTTCGAACTTCATAGCATGTTCAAGGGATATAAAAGAGTGTGCAAGAAGATATACCATAAATATAAATTGAACCGGTCCAGCTGTACCGGCCGTCTCGTGATCAATGTGCAAATTTTTTGGGGAGAGTCTATAGTATGTACTCTAGAGGGGAGGGTACGAGTTCTTGCCAGGAGAGTACGATCAGTTTAACAGGACCAGCCGTACTTCCCCGTAAGCACCAGCCGTTCTTCCTTATAAGAGTAGGGCCGATTCAACTGAATCGGCCCTACTTTGCTCGAAAAATTTTAGAAAACTTGCACATTAAGCACAGAACGGCGGGTTTAGCTGGACCGGTTCAACCGGCCGGTTCAGTTGCCTATTTATCAAACGTTAAGGTTTTTTACGATGAATAGTAAATTTTAAGGTTTTCAAAAAAAAAAAAAAAAACCACAACTTTAAGGTTTATTTTAAAATAAACTCTAAATTTTAATATAGACTTACTTGTTGATCGACAATCTTCCAAGTGCATGTGAGCATATAGATAAGTCTACAGAAGCGATTTATAAGCCTGATTGCTCTGATATCAAACTGTAACGCCCCAAATTTAAAATTCCTAATTTGAAACTTTAATTTTGAAAACTCTAAAATTTTTCTAAAATTGATTTAAAATCGAACGTTAAAAATCCTAATTTCATAATATTGAAAGTCTCATTAAATATTAAATGAAATATTTAAATGTGTGAAAGTTTTATCAAAATTAAATAACTTTGTCGAAAACTTGAAATAAATATATAATTAAAACCACTAATAAAATTTTATTTAACAGTAAAATTCCACATAACTTATCATAGCATTAAATGTATTCGAAAGACTAAAACATGTTGATTCAACTCAAAAATATTTTATTCTCCTATATGCTTATTTGCCTCTGCGAGATTTTCTAGCAACGTTATTTATTTTTCAGACAAAAATTCACCTACATCACAAAATTATAAACTCAGCAAGTAAAAATACATGCAAGTGTCAAAATTAACATTTACTTTTATCGAATCCTGATTAATGAACTAGTTGGTATTCATTTTCCAACTTTAGAATTACCCATCTCATTGTCGTTCAGGCTTTTGTCAACTTGCTTTCCGTCAGGGTTTTGCTATTACGTTAGTATCATTAATTGTTCAAGTTCATCATCTCATTATCGTTCAGGCTTTTGCTATAACAGATTTTCCGTCAATTTTATAATTTGCATGTGCATACAAAATGTTCTACCAATTTTATCTTTAGTACCTCTATGTTAATGTCTAAACATGCGTGTTCAAATATCGAGAATATGTAACAAAATAATTATAAGAAAATATCATAAACATAGTCAAAACATTGAAAACAATATTTTCACTTACTTGGATTCCAAGTGGTATGATTATGAGTATTCGTTTACTATTTCAAATAATATATTGCTCAAATAAAATTCCTATTTAATAAATTCAATTTCAAGAAAATTTGAGCAGAAATTTCTTACACAGTACTCTTAGGTCAGATCGGGTTGGTTGTATCGATTTGAATCGATTCAGACAATTCTGAAATTTTTCATGCCTAGATTGAATGTAGATATTAAAATCTAACTTAACTTATTCTAACTTTAGAAGAACTTGGACAGAAATTTCTTACCGGTTTAATCTTCGATCGGTTCAGTCTGATTCGGGTCAAAATTTAGTTTGGGTCCGGTTCGGATGAACAATGCCGGTTCGGGTGAACTGTGCTGGCTCGGTTCGAATCAATTTAGGTGAGCTGGTTCGGTTCTAGTTCACTGGACCGGTTTAGGTTGACTTAAGTGAACCAGTTCAGTTTTCTTAAAACTAGACTTTCTTCTTCTTCCTTTTTGGTCTCGTGGTTCTGTCAAAAGAGAGTGAGATAAAGAGAGAGAGAGTTATATAGAGTGAGTGAAAGATGAAGACAGAGCGAGAGAGGGACAGATGAAAACCGAGCGAGAGGGAAAGACTTACGTCGGTGGTGGTTGCTCGTCGCAACAGAGAATATCCGTCGAAGAGTTTGGCTTCTCGAGTGGAGTAGCTGTCATGTCTGGAGGTCGAGCAGTAATCGAAGTTAGGGTAAGTTCTCTGAACTCGAGAGAAAGAGGGAGCTGCTGTGATTTCTTCCTTCATTGAGCATGTCTATTTATAGAAGATGTAACACCCCGAGAACCCACACGTTCCCGGTGCGCTACAGTGCATCTACACACTACACACACACACACTAACACTTGACCTAACTAACTCAATTCAATACCCCTTTCGTTTTCAAATCATTTTCAAAAGAACATTTGTGAGTATGAAAATTTTTCGACTCGATTTAAAAAAAACAACTCGCGTCCCGAAGAGGAAACACGAAATCCTCAACATAAAACTACGGAGCGGTAAAGAAAACCATTTAAAACAATTTGAGATAAAACGATAAAACTTGAAATCCTAGAAAAAAAAAATCTCACGCACCCCACAAACTACACAGTCCGGTCCTAAGCACTCACGTCCCCACTCTGACACCCCGCGTACACCCTCGCGGTGCCGCACGTGCCAACCCAACGTCACTGTATCTCGCGCACGCTCACAGCGCCGCGTGCCCCACGCACCCTGCCTCTGTACACCACGTCTGCGCGCACGTCCTCACCCGGCGCCGCATGACCCGTGTGCACCCGCAGGGCCGCGTGCCCCGCGCACCTGCGATCACGCCGCACTTCCACACTCATCTACCTTTTTCTACCATTTACTGCTCACACACCTCAACCTATTTCTTATCTCCTCGACTCCCAGCCTCTCTCCTGAAATTTCGGCAGAGTAACGGCTAAAAACTGTCTATCCCAAAAATTTAAACCCTGCACACAATTCACCATAATCCAACAATGTTTATCTATCCATCATCTAGAGAAATCACCATAACCAAATCAGAGTAAGAAGACGACGAAAATCCATCAAATACAAATGAAGAAAGTCTCCAGTATAGAGTAATATCATTCTCTAACATGAAAAATATCTGCGTACGTTACCAAAATTACACGCACTACATATACCTATACGCTAACGCATATACAAAAACCAATCTCATCCCCCGTACATAATCACCGCAAAAGAAAGAAAACCCACAAACCGACCAGGCCACAACCTACCATCTCCACGGGTCGGGTCGCCCTAACAAAAGTCCGTCATCCGGTGCCGCAGTCGCACGCCGCCAACCATCCTACGCCTCAGGACTAGGCACTCGAGGCTCACCAGCGGTATCGTCAGCACCTACACCACAGAACACACAACATAAGCCTAACGCTCAGTAAGTAATGCGATATAAAAGTAAAAGCCGACATTGCAATCCTATCACATGCAGTCTCTACACTCACACTCATGTTGTCACATCTGTGACGCGTAGTGCAGCCGCACCAGGGTAAGGAGGAACCTCACGCCACCCTACACTCTGACACGTCGCCACCGTCCCGGACTCCCCAGCAACGAGGCCCACAAGCTACACCCAGGCATCACCACACGGCAACCACATTAGGGTAAGGGTGTACCTCGCGCCACTCTACACCCTGACACGTCGCCCCCGTCCCAGCCTCCCCAGCACGGGGCCACAATTGCCACACACACACGTTTCGCGACAGCCCAGCCGGCCCACCCCTCGAGTAGGATCCGTGACTGGTGTTGCACCGGCCCACACACTAGTGGGATCCGCGGTACCACTGCCCATATCCTCACCGTCAACACATTCACGTCGCATGACGGCCCAGCCGGCCCACTCCTCGAGTAGGATCCGCGACTGGTGAAGTATCGGCCCGCACACTAGCGGGATCCGCGGTACCACCGCCATACGTCTCACCTCGTACATCAAAACATGCTAAAAATCATTTTCGTTCCCGCTTTTAAAAACATGATGCATGTCAAACAATACGCACACACACCACAATTAATCACATAAACCCTAAAGTTCTACAGTGTAGGCCCACTTGGGCAAAACACATGCATGCACTACTTACCTGGTGTCCTAAGCTCGCTCGATGCACAGCTTTGCCAACAGAAAGCCTCAACCTAAAACACAACCAATTTCTCATCAGTATTTATCCCAACATTTACCAACTAGCTAAAAACAACCTTCTCTAACTTCACTCACGAAATTTCAACTAAAACGGTTCATTGGTTCGGTTTGGCTGAAAACCAGCCCAACGTTTGGATGTGCATAACTTTTGCGTCCGCCAACGGAATCGAGCGATTCAAGTGGCTAAACGTTCCCTTAGGAACCTAGTTTAACATCCCAAGACGGATTTTAAATCGGTAGGCCGCAGATAGGCGAAAAATGCCAATAACCGAATCTGCCATTTTTATTAAAATTTCACATTTTCACTTCCCTTCAACCAAAACTCACTCTCAACTAGTTATATGCATCAAAATGGCTATGCTACTCTCACACGTCGAATTTCCACGAAAAACGGTCACTAATTTGACTTAAACCAAAATCCTGCATAAACTTCCGACGCGCATAACTTTTGCGTCGGATATCGGAATCGAACGATTCCAGTGGCCACACGTTCTTCTAACAACCTATTTTAATCCACAAAGGCAGAATTTGAAATGATCAACTTAAGCCTAGCCAAAATAGCCAAAAACAGAAGCTGTTTTTATACGAAAAATAGCCGAAATCTCAACTTCGGGCAAATCCCGCAAGTTCTCTGCACCGAACACTCACATTTCACCTATTAAGCACAATCTAACCCAAAAATCAAAAATTCAAGCACAAAGTCTGAATTTTGGCTCAACCTTCACCCTCGGCCTCCCTCCCTCTCACCGGTCTCCTGCTGTCCACTTGCTAACCTACACACTCACCCTCTCAATCTCCTCACATTTGCAGCCAAATTCAAAGAGAGAAAAAAAACGAAGAGGAGCTGAACCTCAGTCTCGGTTCATACGGACAGGACAGCAGAGGGAGAGGACTTACCAAGTGGTGGCGTCCGGCACTCGGGTGGGAGAAGGACTCCAGCAACAAGTCTGGTCGTTGGCGGCAGAATTGGCCGGAAACCAGCCCCTCGGGGTCGTCGGCCGAACACTCGGCTTTCACTTCGGGAACTCGAGTTGCTGGAACCGAACGGCTCCGGTTCGTCGGAATAGCAGCCCCTGCTCGCAACTCACACCTCACACTCGCGCTCGTCAGCCGTCGCAGCTCCGACTCCAGCACACGATCACCCTGCTCCCGGTCGTCTTCTCTCTCGGCTCTCTCTCGGGTGCACAGAGGAAACAACCGAATGGCTTCCTCGCGAAGCCATTCGGGTGTTTTACAATTTTTTTTTTAAATTTTAAAATAAATACAAATTGCCCTCACGTGCTTCAATCGTCCGAAATTTCGTAACTTTCTCGACTTCCCGACTTTAAATTCCAAAAAACATCGCAAAAGTAGGCTCCGAGTCTTATAATTCAAATCTTTCCCGTTGAAATATTTCTCAAAACTCCGACCGGGATTAAACTAAAAATTCCAGAAATTAAAAATAAAATTCGAAATTTCCGAGTTATTACAGAAGAGGTTCACCCCCCCAGCTTCGCTCTTTTGAGAAATCCGAGTTCAACTCGAATTTTTCAGACTGTCATCTGATTAGAGCCGTATTTCCTAGAGTGATTGTTTAGTCGATTATGAACCCTTCTCCTCGGAAGATCTAGGTTCATTCTGGATTTTCTATTCAATCGGATTCTTCAGATGGTAAATGTGGATATTAAATTTTTATACTGATTATTTCATCTTCAATCAGATTTATTGTTGAGAATCAACAATCCGATTCTTAAATCTAATTTCCAGCTAAGTACTAATTGAGCTGAAATTGGACAATTAGGTTTAAGTGGCTGTTCATTAATTGCCCCACATACTCTTGATATGGCATATGTTTTCGAATAATCAAGGGCAGTCAAGTTGATGTATTTTTGCCTAAAATCGAGTACGTACGAGAAAATCAAATGAATTCAGTTAACTATAGTAAGTAGCAAAAAGGGTTAAGATCTGAGTTATTTTGGTGTACAATAACATGTTACAAAACAAAATAGTTAGTGTACTAATTGTCCTTGAGGAGAAGTTTAGAGATTAAGTTGTATTTTGCCTAAATTTAATTTATCAATTAACAATTGATTTCATATTAAACATTTACCAAAAATAAAATTTGCATGAATTAGATTATTATAATCATTGAAACAATGTTAAATGAGATATTGCGTCATATGGGAAGAGTTTGGTCACATTTCAATCAAACTCCGTTCAACGAGTATTTATCAATGATTAACGACTACATATACTAATAAAATTGCCAATAAAACTTAGAGTTATATATATATATATATATATATTTGACAATAGGCTCTCAAAAAGAGTAAAATAAATGCTTTAATCTACTATCTAAATTCAAATATACTGATTTTGCGTAAAAATAAAAATTATAATTATTGAAATCCTTAAAAATAAATAACTTTAATTGACGGCTTTTCTTTTTGAGCTTTTGGACCACATTGACTCTGCAAACTTGCTACTTTTTAACCCAATAAACGAACTGTAATGGTTGAATTTCTTTGACTTCACACAAATATTATTTAAGATTTAATTTTTAATTCAGTCCAAATTCATAATTTTCTCGCTCATTGTTTACATGCTGACGTACTTAAAACTGTCACGTTCTAACCAAATTGATGTGTTACAAAGCTGAGTACTCCTTGTGTTCAAAGAACTTTTCAATACAATACTAGATTGATTGAGAAAACTAATTATATGATTACTAGTGACGTTATTCTGATTTAATGAGGTAAAAATATTAATTAGTATAATAAATTATAAATAATTAATTAAATAAAACAACAGAAGATAAAAATAAAAACATTATTTTATAAATGTAACATTATTTTATAATTAATTTTTCTTGGTTTTTCCTTGCAGAGCAGTAACCAATAAGGAATAAGAGGAAACATGAAAGGGCAGAATGGTCCTTGTCCATAGTCTATCGAGTTACTTTCGTAAATTGCATTCAGTTTTAGCATCCTAATTCCTAACTCAAGGGTTGAGGATATTTCAGTAATTTTCTCATAAGAAAAATGCTAGTTGTACTTAAAAGGAAAATTATCTATCATATATTTGAAGAAACGGTAATCTCAGTCTGGTTGACCATAAACCTTTCTCCTCGAAGATAGCTCCTGCTTCCTTCTGTGGCTTCAAAGCTCACTGTTTCTTCCACTTTATCTTCAACAAAAGCCATTCTCTCTCTCTCTCTCTCTGCCATTGAAACCGGTGCCATTGTTCTGACGGACCAAAACAATGGAGGGTATCCGCTTCCCCAACCAACCGGTTTGTCCAGTTTCTGTAAACAGACCTACGCAACAGACCCAATCTCTGAAATTTAATTCAACAACACTACCCCCTCCTTCGTCTCCCTCTCCTGCCTCATTTCCTGTAGATACCCTTCTTCAGCACCTTCTTCGTCTCTCTTCTCCTCCGAATAACAGTATACAGAAACTTATTTCGGTTAATCCGCCTCAGCAGAGGAACACCCATTTACCCCCTGTTCGGATTTCAGTCAATTCAATCCAGAAACGAGCTGGTTTGAAGAAACCTAGTTCGGTTGCTCATTTTAGTATCGGGGAAGATGAAGTTCAGTCGAGCGAAGGGCATCTTGAATTTTTGTCTAGCAACGGTACGTACTTACTTAATTCAATTGTGAATCAGCCATTGGAGAACTTGAAAGCTTTCTTTGATTCTGATGAATTCGATTTGATGGGAGTTGATTTACCAAGTCTGATGAAAGCGCTAGATCTTTCTGGTAATTATGAGAGAGCTATTTTGTTGTTTGAATGGGCTACGTCGAAATCTAACTCCAAAAGCCCGAAAATAGACAATCAGGCTGTTGAACTGATGGTTAGAATACTAGGAAGAGAGTCTCAGCATTCTATTGCATTGAAGGTGTTCGATAAAATTCCGATTGAGGAATACTTGCTAGACGTCCGAGCATATACTACAATTCTTCATGCTTATTCTTCAAGTGGAAAGTTTAATAGAGCAATTAGTTTATTTGAAAAAATGAAAGACATTGGCCTGTCTCCAAGTTTAGTCACGTACAATGTCATGCTCGATGTCTACGGCAAAATGGGTCGATCATGGGATAAAATTCTCAGCTTATTAGATGAAATGAAAATCAAAGGACTTGAATTCGACGAATTCACGGGCAGCACTGTGATATCAGCTTGCGGGCGAGACGGGTTATTTGAAGAAGCAAAAGGGTTTTTCAATGAAATGAAGTCAAATGGCCATACTCCTGGAACTGTAACTTATAATGCTTTACTTCAAGTATTTGGGAAGGCCGGACTTTACTCTGAGGCTTTGAGTATTTTGAAAGAAATGGAGAACAACAAATGTGCTCCTGACTCTGTCACTTACAATGAGCTTGTGGCAGCTTATGTAAGAGCGGGTTTCTACGACGAAGGGGCTGCACTCATCGGCACAATGATGGCCAAATCCGTGATGCCAAATGCTGTCACTTACACGACTGTGATAAACGCTTATGGCAAAGCTGGAAAGGAGGATAAAGCATTGGAGTTATTTTACCGGATGAAAGAATCCGGGTGTGTTCCTAATGTTTGTACGTATAATTCGATTTTGGCATTGCTGGGGAAGAAGTCGAGATTGGACGAAATGATAAAGATTCTTTCGGATATGAGAATGGACGGATGTTCTCCAAATCGAATCACTTGGAATACGATGCTGGCGATGTGCGGAGACAAGGGGAAGCACAAAATTGTGAAATTGGTCTTTCAAGAAATGAAGAATTGTGGGTTTGAGCCTGGGAGAGACACGTTCAATACGTTGATTAGTGCCTATGGAAGATGTGGGTCGGAGATCGATGCTGCAAAAATGTACGACGAGATGATCAAAGCCGGATTCACTCCTTGTGTGACAACTTACAATGCACTTCTTAACTCACTGGCTAGACAGGGGAATTGGAAGGCGGCCGAATCTGTCATTCTCAACATGAAGAGCAAGGGGTTCAAGCCAACAGAGACTTCATTCTCTCTAATGCTCCATTGCTACGCAAAAGGGGGGAATGTGAAGGGCATAGAGCAGATCGAAGAAGAAATCTACAGCGGTCGAATTTTTCCAAGCTGGGTTATACTGAGGACCCTTATACTATCGAATTTCAAGTGTCGGATCATGAAAGGAATGGAGAGAGCATTTCGAGAACTGGTTAAGAAAGGGTACAAACCGGATTTGGTCATATTTAATTCGATGCTTTCAATATTTGCTAAAAATAACTGGTACGAAAGAGCCCAGGAAATGCTTCGTTTGATTTCTGAGAGCGGAATGCAGCCTGATTTAGTCACTTACAATAGTTTGATGGATATGTATGCAAGAAGGGGAGAGTGCTGGAAAGCCGATGAAATCCTTAACGGGCTTGAAAATTCAGGACAAAAAGCGGATCTTGTGTCTTACAACACAGTGATCAAAGCATTTTGTCGACGAGGGCTGATGCAAGAGGCCATTCGAACTTTATCAGAGATGACGACTAAAGGGATTCATCCTTGTATATTTACGTATAATACGTTTGTTGCAGGCTATGCCGGTCGAGGAATGTTTGCAGAAGCAGACGAAGTTATTAACTACATGATTCATAATAATTGCAGGCCGAATGAGTTAACCTACAAGATTATGGTGGATGGTTATTGCAAATCGAAAAAATTCAAAGAAGCCATGGATTTCGTGTCAAATATTAAGCGTATCGACTCGCCGGCCAATGAAAAATGCATTCAGAGACTTGCTTCGCATATAAGGAGCCTTTTGGAATCATGATGTGAGGAAGTCTCGTTGCATATTTCATTTGGATCAGACAGGGAGGGGAAAGACAGGATGGTCGGTGGAAATTACGATCAGACCAACCGGCTTGTTTGGCTCCGGTGCTAAATATTGAGGTGGGGTGAGGAATTTTCTGAGAGAAATTCAAGTTTTCAGCTTGAAGAATTCATTTGATGTCTCAGCTTTTAATGCCTCTAAGCAGCTCTGGTTGAAGGAGGATTCTATGATAAATATGTAAATAAATAATTGTTTTATTATAAGAATTATTTAAACAATTTTGTTTGGCAGGAGATGGATTAATGTTTGATATTTCGATCATTAGAGACGAAGTAAATATGGATTTGTTCCACTTGTGCCTTGTGTTATAAAGTTTAAAGGTTAAAGCTTGAAAAAGATGGAGCAGTTGGTAACAACATTTAATTGTAATATTTAAAAAACTGTTTCAAATCATAATTATGACAAATAATATGGTCGTGTTATTTTTTTTTTTAATAAATAATCAACATTTATTTCAAAAATAACTATTTCCAATGTAAAGAGTACATTTTGATATCAAAAAAACACACGTACTGTTTTCTTTGAGCCTAGGACAATTCCAGTTTCTGGTGTTTGTTCGGTTGTTTATTGTTTCCTTCTTCAATTACAATTTATATTTTCCGTCACGCCTGATTCTGAAACGCAAAGATCACGAAGAAATTAAAAGTGTGCACTTAATATTACTGGGTTTTGTTTAAGTTCGCTAGGCGTTTGATTCGTAGCATGATGAAGTTTATACAATCATTGCCAATTATTTACTTTAGTTTTTGCATATGGTTCTTCAAAGTTAAAAATAATGCAAATTTTTGGGCAATAACTGCGAGTTTAGCTGCCTCTGTTGAGATGAAAGAGATTCGCGATAGTAGCAGCAATGTGCATTTTGGCTGTTCGAGCAGTGATTGTTCAACTTGCATTTTTTCTGCACATACAGGTTTGAAGTGTTTTATCTTTGAAGTAAATTACAAAGTAGATCATCAAAACACATGTTGCAGACCCATGAGACCTGCCATCTTTTCACGCCCCGCAGATTTTTGCGACTGCATTCGTGAGTTTCTTTTCAGTTGTTAGTTTTTTGTTTAAAAGTTGTGCAATTATCCAATGTGTGATTTTTCCTACAATTGTTTTCTCAAATGAATTGTAAAACAGTTGTAGAAAAAGTTTGAAATTCACGTTACGATTAAATGTGAGCTTATTAGAGGTATTTAAAAGCAATTTTTCTTTTTCTTCCAAAAGAATGTGATCGTGCTTATTGATGTTTTTTTGAGGTTATATTTTTCCGTCGTAATGTCATTCTCTTTGAGGACAGAGTAAACTGTCGATCTCTGAAATAACGTTAATTTTGTAATTGCTAAATGTGTTCAACGATTTTAGTTTATTTAGAATTTATTATTTCAGTTTAATTCTCTCTTATTATATACTGAGTAATGTTTCTTTTTGCACTGTCTTTAGAATGATTCTTCCTCTTTGTTTTCTTTTTATCAATATATATATCGTTTTTTATTAAAGAACAAGAGTTTGAAATTAAGATATATATAATTGTTGAAAAGTAATCTACTAAGTCTATATTCCTGTATTCATAGTTCTGAAATATTATTTTGAATTCGCTGGTAATTGCTATTGTCCCACATCGACAGACAGAAAGCAAAAGATCCCGTATAATTATGAGAAGGATTCTCTCAATCTTTAAGATAGTTTTTTGAGTGAACTCTACTCTATCACTTTTTATCGGGGTATCTGAACTAAAACTTGTACGATATGAGAACCGATTAAACATGTTAGACGTGAAAGAAAAAAAACCTATCACGCTAGATGTTGTTTAAATTAGTTTTTGGAGTGAATTATACCCTCTCACTTTCTATCAATTGCTCTAATATTAGTTTTTTTATTATTTATTTAATAAGAATTTTCTTCCTTTTCATCAATATTTTTTTTGTTTCTTACAAAAAGAAGTTTTGAAATGATTGTGATTTCCTTTACGACCCTTTAACCTTTGCTTGCATTACACAGGACACACCCGATATTGATGGCAATAAAATTTTTGGCATTCGGTCGTTTTCTGTACGAATGGGTCAAGAACAGGTTAGCCTTTCATCTTAGAAAGCTTCTTTTATGCTAAAACGTGTCGAGGTTGGTGATCATGCAGTGTACAATTCAACTGTGACAGGTCTTGTGGATTTGTATTTCTCTGCTTGAAATGGCCTATGGAGTCGCGCTTTTGGTGGGAGCTGCATCCTCCTGCTCTTGGAGCAAATGGCTCACTGTAATGTGCTCTTTCCTAACAATTGTTTCGTCTTTTTCTGTTTTTCAAAACAGTTTTTAGAAACATCTGTCTTTACTGCTTCTTCCACTATTTCGATTCTTTGGAACCTGGCGAGAAGTGTTGACTTGAAGAGCAAAGCTTCGCTAACAGCCTTCTACATGTTGATTTGGATTTGGAAGGTAAACACTAATTCCATAGATGTTATTTAGAGAAACTCTCTCGAAAACTGACTAATTCCATAGATTTTACTATTCTTAGTTGGGTTTTAACCTGTTTTCATCTTCGAATTTTAGACCCATGATACGGTTTTCATGGTTTTTGACCCCCTACATCGTGAAAATTTCAAATCGAAACCGGGAACCATGGAAGGCTAAAATGAACTGAACCAAGACTGTAACTGCAATTTGGATTAAAACTACGTATTCAATCTGGTTTTGTCATATCTAATTAATTGTATTAATTAATATTTATTACGTCGAATAAAAATAAATAATAAATGTAATATTACTTTATCTACAATGTACGGTAGAAAATTTGACCAAGTGCCTCAAATGTACAAAGTGAAAGAGAATAAAATAATTGGTTAACAATATACATGGTAGTATTATTCAACAACGCCTAAACAAATATATTACGCAGTTTATAACTTCTAGGTAGTCTAAGTAATATTTTATTTTTTTCTTAATTTAAATAAATTATATGTTTAATTTTGAATTGATCTAACCTAAGTCTTAAAATGATTTGCGGGTCCTACATAGAACAATTCAAGCAATTGCGAGGTAAAGAAGAAATTCTTAGAAAACAAACCCTAGTCGGACTGCGTTTTTTTCATCATCGACGGCTTAAACAAGCTTCTCTCATTTCTCAACTCTTCCTTGCTATCCAAGCTAAAATCGTTGGCGATTTATTCGCTGTGAATCTTATTACCAGGTTGATATGGAAGCTTCTGATTCTTATCTCAATGCTGTGTCTCCTGCTCCTGCAATGGAGTCCGCTGCACCTCCCGAAGAAACTCTCAGCAAAAAGTAGGTTCTTAACTCCTCTTCAACCTACTTTCCTTTTGGATTCCGAAGAAATGACGCATTTCCCTCTTTTACGTTCAAAATGCTTCGATTATCTGGAAGTTTTTGTTTTGTCCTGAACTACGAGTTTATGAGGACTTGTAAGTCGGGTGTTTTTTTTGGGTTGTTTGACAGTGCGCGCAAGAAGGAGTTGAAGCTGAAGCAGAAGGAAGAAGAAAGACGTCGTAAGGAAGAGGAGAAGGAGAAAGCAAGACAGGTTCTGTTGTTTATAGAATGCATATTGTGTGTTTACTTCCTCGAATTACTGCAAAAAAAGGGGAAATGAAGATTTTGACGTTGCTTGAATTGAATCCGGAACATGTACTGTGAATTACGAACACTTTTCAATTTAGCCAAGTTTTATAATTGTTAGTTATTTTCTTTGCTGCTAGATTTCTCATTAGTAGAAATGTATTTTATTTAGGGTTTGTGATGATTATCAAATGAAAAGAGCTCTATATGCCAGGAATTGAGGGTCACGTAGTTGCTTTGAAGAGTTTTCTAGATATCGCCTATGAAAGCTATTTATGGCTTCCTAGGTTCAAGCAGTTTTTGGATTGTTTGAGTGAAACGTGGAAATCACTTTTGGCTGTTAAAACTCTAAAGCAAGGTCCTTGATTCCTTGGAAGAGCTTCTAGGAAGCATTTTTTGAGTGTTAATGAATCTTAGTGATGTAATTTTTGCTTTTTTTTAAAAAAAAATATGCAGGCAAGAGTCAAAATTAAAAACAATGCCCAATGGGACTTTTGTTTTGTTTAGGCATCGTAATTTTTATTTATTTTCATGAGCAAAATGGATTAGAGCTGTTCTATGAAGTCATAAAACACTGATATCTTAAGGAAGGCAAAACCATAATTCTTGTTTGTTTATCGAAGTTGACTTATTGAACATACTGTCAGACTGATTTATCATTATTTTGATATTTCATTGAGTGGATTTGTAGACATTTGAATAATGTTCTTGTTTCATTTTATGCTTGTAAAACTTTATTGATGATGAAATATCCTATTATTCAGGAGACTAATAAGTTGAGCTCCCAGTCTACTAAATCGATGGCAGCAGATGATGAAGATATGGATCCAACAGTATAAATCGAAGACGCTTTATGCTCATCTCCTAATAACTAGAACACCACCTGATTGCATCATTAATTTCTGCTGTTGTTTTTGTTTTGCAGCAATACTATAAGAATAGGCTAAAATATCTAGCAACTCAGAAGACAGATGGAAATAACCCATATCCTCACAAATTTTCTGTTGAAATGTCTATTCTTGAATATATAGAAAAATATCAAAGTTTAAATGATGGTGATCACCTTGTTGGCATCACAGTGTCATTGGCCGGTATTTGTGTTGATACACTATTTTTAGGGATCTTTCAATTTATTACCTCACTCTATGTTCTAACTCCAATAAACTTTTCCGTCAATAGGACGCATAATGAGCAAACGGTCTTCCTCAAAAACTCTGTTCTTTTATGATTTACATGGTGGTGGTGCTAAGGTCCAAGTTATGGCTGATCTACGGTATCAAACCTCTTTCTTACTTGCAGGTTTTTTTTTATACAACTTATTCGCAATATGATATATGAAATGGCTGATGATGGTGGTCTTTCTTGTTTTACGATGTACTGTCTCCCCTCTTTCCGACATCTTATGTCCTAGACCAATCAGTGGCTTCATTCTTTCTGTTATGCAGTAACTCAGATTTGAATAAAGAAGAATTTGAGACGTTCCATTCTAGTGTGAAGCGTGGTGACATTGTTGGTGTAACAGGATTTCCAGGTTTGTGTATTAGTGGTTCTATTATTCTTTAAACTGTTGTGTTTATAAGATAATTGGTTTGTTGGCCATGATTTTCCTTGTTAAATGCTCGATCAATTTCATTATTTTTGTGTTTCTTTTGTTATGCTGCCTTCTTGGATTTTCTTCTGTCCTTACAGGTTTCATAAGCTCGTGCTTTGTAGCGATGATAATAAGATATATTATAGAAGAAGAAAATTTACACAGAGCTAGTAAATTATTAAAAGAATAATGTTTGTTAAATTTCAATAACAATTAAAATGTTAATTTTTTAATCCAGAGGTCTACTCATTAGGATAAATTGAATGAAGTGTTATAAAATAAAATATTAGCTAAAGTTACTGTAAATCCTTAGAAAACAATGAATATCTTTAGCGCGATGTTGGCACTTGACATAATTGTGTTGTGTTAAATTACTATAACAAGGTTTTATTTGAAACAAAAAGAGTACGAAAGAGGTCAACAAATCACTATCAAGCATTCTATCTGAAACTCATTACTGTTTCACAATGATTTTTGTGCAAATATTTTTACTTATACGTTTTTGATTACGTATCATTTTTGTAATATGTGTTTTGTTTTTGTTCTTAATAAAGTAGCTTTGAGTTACTGAACTACGAATATAATAAGCCTATTCTTATGCAAATAGATAAAAATGTACTGGGGAAAGGTATGTTGGGAAGGAATGTACGAGTGAGGTAGTTTGTGAGTTGAGGGTAAGGAGTATGTCAGAGTCTGGTAGCTGAGGTGGCAGGAAAAAGAAAGAGAGAGAAGAGAAATAAAAGGGGAAAAGGGGAGGAGGAATTAGACTAGGAATAATGTGGTAGGAACTTTGGGGGAGAACTGAGCCTCCCTTGTGTGCTGGGTTCCTGCTATTTTGAGATCATTTTAGTATCAAACTTTTCTTCTATTAATCTAATTTGTGGGGTCCTCCTATCAATTTGGCATCAGAGCCTTCAATTATGGCGTGGAAATTCGTAGAGAGAAGGAAGAAAATATTATTTTAGTTTTCTATAAATAGAGTGAAGGAGGTTGAGTTAAGGATTTTGAATATTGTTTTGAAGAAAATACTCTCTATAGTAGACTAGCATTTTCCGAGCCTGTTGCTCATGATATTTTCCTCTTCTAATCTGATTTCTAGGGTCCTATCAGAATACATGAACATCTTCACTTTTGCAGGCAAAAGTAAAAAAGGAGAGCTAAGTATTTTCCCCAAATTGTTTAAAGTCCTATCTCATTGTTTGCATATGATGCCAAGGCAGAAAGCTGGCCCAGTTTCTGAGAGTACAAAGGTAGATAAATGTAATTGCACTAGTTAACTTGACAGATTCTTATACGATATTCTTATTCTTGTGTAGAAAGCTATAGTATGGGTCCCTGGTTCTGCAAGGAATCCTGAAACCTATGTTTTAAAAGATCAGGTATTAAATTTAGTTTCTTTGAACTAATTACGTGTGTTCAAAAATATTTGAAGGTAAATTAGTTTTTTGAAAGGAAGGAGGTACTTCTCTTACTGGTCATGCATGCCTTGCCTCTTACAATGGGGGATATTCTATTGAAGTTCTCACACAATACCAGTGTTTTTAGTTTCAATGTTATTTTGTTTTTGTTGCACTAGGATGCAAATCTAAAATCAAAATTTCAAGAATCTTATTTTCTTCTTATACATTCAGAAGCTAACAATTTGAGTTTGATTCCTCCCTGATTTCTTATGTTGCATATTTTTGTTAATTTCAATCCTTCTCTCCATGATTTGTTGATGTCTTTATTTTTGCTTCTTCCCTCCTTTGTCTTCTTATATCAATGATGGTAATAGAATGAATCAAGTATCCTTTAACCTCTGAAATTTACACAGAATAGTATAAATATCATTTAATTTAAAACTTTGTGAACTTGTGTGTTTTCTATTTCTAGCTGTTCAAAAGTAAGAATTCTTCATTGTCAATCAACTTAGGAAACTCGCTATCGTCAACGATACCTTGATTTGATGTTAAACCCAGAGGTGCGACAAATTTTCAGAACAAGATCCAAGGTCATTCAATATGTTAGAAAATTTCTTGATGAGCTTGATTTCTTGGAGGTGCGTTATATCTAGCAACCTTTTTGTCATAATTTTCCATTCATATTCTTGATACAATATCCTGATGTTCTTAAGGTTCGGTTTCTATTTTCATGGACCTTTAGGTTGAAACACCAATGATGAACATGATTGCTGGTGGAGCTGCTGCTCGACCATTTGTAACTCACCACAATGAGCTGAACATGAAGCTGTTCATGCGCATTGCACCAGAACTCTACCTTAAAGAATTGGTTGTAGGTGGACTGGACCGGGTATATGAGATCGGTAAACAGTTTAGAAATGAGGGTATTGATTTGACGCATAACCCTGAATTCACCACCTGTGAATTTTACATGGCGTTTGCAGACTACAATGATTTGATGGAGCTCACTGAAAAAATGTTAAGCGGTAAAGGTTTTAATATTATCAAGAAGTTTATTTCCACCCCCACCCCCCACCAC
>CM039518.1:22258482-22290993 GCA_022433055.1 Begonia peltatifolia | reverse complement strand
GAGAGAGAGAGAGAGAGAGAGAGAGAGAGAGAGAGAGAGAGAGAGAGAGAGAGATTTAAGATACTCTTAATAGAGGGGTGTTGTTTGCTAGTCCCTCAAATTTCGAAGTCAAATGGACAAAAATACTATACGGTATTAGCTATATTTACCTAATTTAAGATGTAGTCATTAAAAGTTTAACCCAAACACTCTTTTTGTAGATTTTTAAGGATGGGTTTTGTTGTTTTTGAAAAACCGAATATTGTAATATATATATATATGAAACGAGCTGAGCACTTTATATCGAGTTTGAACACTAATCGAAATGATTAAATTCGCTAATGGCGTTGATACTAAGAAGCCAAAAGAGTTGGTACAACTTACTTCATATTGGTGTTATCTACTAAAGAACAATTAAGTACAAAACGAGGAAGAACATGTCAACTCTTCGATTCTTCTTCTCGCTCGTAAATAAAAAAAAACTTTTAACTCTTCGATTCTTTTTCTCACTTGTAAATAAAAAAAATTTGTTACTAAATTATATCGATTTTTATTTTTTTTGCTTAAAAAACAAACTATCTTTGATAGTTTGATAATGCTAATATGTTTATTTAATTCATAGATGCATAAAATATAGTTGATATTTCATTTGATTAAGTTTAAAATTGATAATATATAATTTCAGCTAAGTATGAACTGACCTTTCCCATTCTAATTCATATATTATTTTCAATTGATGAAAGTCAGAAAACTGTGGAAAATAGGTTTATTAGGTCTTAATAGCTTTTGAGGAAATCCAACAGCCAACACATTATAATATTTCATGTTTTTATCAATTATTTTTATTTTATTTTATGAAGTTTCCTTTTTTTTTTTTTTTGTATTTTAATTATAATTATATTCAAAAGGTCAAATTAGCTAATTTTTCTTTTAATTATTAATTTCCCGCCTTCTAATTTTAGATAACTATTAGTTCATTTTAGGTAAATCCAAATATATATAAATACAATTAAAATGATTATTATTTTTAACTAAAACATATTTTATTTTTAAAATACTCTAATACATATGGAGACATCATAGAGAAACTCTAATTTTTTTTTTTTATATATAAAATATATTTTAGAATCTTATGATTTGTCATTTAATGACATGATTAAGTCAAAAATTTAGATAATAGAATGAATATTCTCTTACTAAACCAATTTCTTATCTACTACCGCATAACCGACTAGATATGGTTATTATAAAAGAGTTGTACTCAACCTATTCGTTTCACTTGTCCTAGGGGTGGGCAACACTGGTCAGAATCTCTGTTTCAATCCTGGTTCCAGTTTTGCCCACCAAAGTAACCGGTTCAGATTTTAAATTATTAAGACCCACGATCCGGTCAAAGATTTTGGGAGTCAAAAAACCGTGAAAACTGAACCGAACCTTGAGTTATATAATAGTTGACCTAAAATTTGATCCCAAACAGCAAAAAACCGATTGATCTCGGAAAACCGGTCTTGAACTTCGAAAACCTGGCCCACAAACAATAAAAAAAGATTAAAAAAATTAATCTTTTTTAAAATTCAAAACCAAATGGTGAAATACGGTCGGTTCCAATTCCAAAATCATAGAACTGTGCGTTACCATTCCGGTTCTAATGTGGAAGCGGATCAAGTCCACCCCTAATCTTATGCACTTGTATAATTAAAAAAATATTTAACTTTTTCTAGTTTTACATCATAACATAATACTATTATAATTACATTAATAAATAAATAATAGACAGTGATATTTTGGCAGCATTCCGAATAAGTTCTCAAACGAGAATTCCACTTGAGGAAGTGGAGGCTGATGTAATTGCTGAAACTTCTACTGATCCATGAATAACTGCATAGCATAGATCGATGGACTTTTACTAGTATTGATCATTACAAATGAAGATGCTACTACATCGAGCCTGTTGCTAGAGAAGAAAATTAGTTGCATCGAAAAAATTAGCCGAGTTTAAATTTGATAGAAATATTTTGAAGAATGGTTGGATTTTTGTGACATAAATGAGAATCTAGAAATAATTATTAAAAAGAAACATTAACTTTATTAAAAGCATAGGTTTTGTAAATTCTCAAGCTTCTATTTTACCAACCCTCTAACCTCGTTTATATCAACCCTAATCATTCAATTATGTTTTTTTTTTTACTTTATTATTATTATTAAAATTTAAAATAAATAAATAATATTTAAGTTTTTAAGAATCATTAAATTATTAATATAAATAAATAATTTAAAATTATTAAAAGAAAAAAATAGGTTTGTTAGGGTTTGAAACCTCTTCAGGTAAAGCAGAGGTTAAATGGCCTGCGTCGTCGTTCCAAGGATGGGCCCCCTCCGTAGAGAGAAGAGAGAGAAAGGGTTTTGCATGGCTTTAACAGACTGTGTATAAGTAGAGGCAATTGCTCGCCTTGAGCTTTGCCCGACCGTCCTCCTCCTCTTCTTCTTCTTCTCCGTTTTGGTGGGTTTCTGAGGGAAATTGCGGAAGCTGTGGAGGCGGCAAAGATGGCGAACGAAAAGGCTATTAGCCTCGAGGAGATCAAGAACGAGACTGTTGATCTGGTATATTCTTCATCGCTGTTTCTTCCTCGTTTTCTCGTGTTTTTGTTTTGGTCGCTCTGGGGTATTTTGCAGTAGAAACTCTTTATTTTTTTCTTTTCATATTTTTACCGGCGCTCTCCTTGCCTTTTCGGAAAATTTTGTGGATTTCTTTGCTCGTTGGAAGATAATAGTCTGCTACGCTTCCTCGGTTTCACGCTTTTCGTTTTTTCTCCGGATTTTCTCCCGTTTTCTCCAGAAAATTTTGTTTGAATTCGTCTTCCAATGAAAATAATTGAAGTGTAGAAATTTCTTTAGGGTTTTACAAATTGACGGAGAAGATAGTGTCTAAGAGATTCCTTTTTCATTCGTCTCTTTATCTTTTCCTTTCTGAGTTGAGTGAAATTTAAACTGAGTATCTGCCTATTTTCCGTCTCACCTAAGCACGACAATTGCAACGTACGCACTTTCGAACGTAGAGAAATGTGCATTCTGGTTTCTTACGTTTCCTACATTTTCTCTCCAGCCAAACAGGCCGCAATCCACTCCGCATGCGGCCACGCCCCTCTCTAGTCTCTCCCTCGCGGAAACTTTTTCTTTCTTTTTTTTTTTCGTAATTTAAAGTACCAGCCCGTGGTACTTTGGACTTTTCGCTTTTGACTACATGTTCTTTTTGGAAAAACTTTCGATGGTTCTCACTTCCTGACAGTTCTGACTTTTTCCTTGGGCTTGTCAATTTACAATTTGACTCTCTTTTCCTTACCCCTTCTTCTCTTATTATTTACACTGTTTACTCTATCATCCCCTCTTAGATAATAATGCTTGTGTTACCCCCCTGGTTCCCTGTGATTGAGGCCAACGAATATACAATATAATGTTTTTTTTTAATTAAAACTTAATATATTTTGATTATTTTCTTAACTTTTATAATTAGTTAATGACAGCTAATATTTTCGAGATTTAATATAAAACTTTTTGTCCTGTGTTATTATTTTATTTATCAATAATAATTTTTTTAATACATCACAGTTTCCTTAATTTTTGGGTAAATAGTATAAATTGTCTTGATTTTTTTATTTGTAAATATTAAAATCTTATTCAAAATTTGATAATTTATTATTTCTGGTGCTGTTATTGATTTGTTCAATTCTCCATGATTGACTCCACTAACCATATTGTTAATATTGGAGTCAGTTGGCTACTACAATAAGAACTAGCTGTTGGCTGTACTCAAATAAAATAATGATCCCTTTTAAGATTATTAAATATGATTGGTATATTTGTGGAATCACGATCAAAGCTAGTCCATTTATTTAATATGGCAATAATGTTCATGGCAAATAATCTATTTTAGGCTACTGAAAAAAAAAATACTTCTAATTTGGAAGCTTCTTGTTGATTGTAATGCTATTTGGAAACGCCCTTTGACTCAGGCTTTTGTTTGAAATAGAAATGCGTGAAGCAATGTAGATAACAAAAATGTTTTAAAGTTTTTCACGAATATTATTATATTGAAAAATATGTGTTCTAACACTATAAAAATTGGCTTCAAAAACTATTTTGCTAGTATTATCAAAGCAAAGTAAAATAATGAAACTTGTTGTTTTTAAAAATTAGATAAGCTCTAGAAGAGCTTTAGAGACTGTTTTCTAAAAACTTGTCTAGATAATTCTTTCTTGATGGTTTCTTAAATAGTTCTTTAAAATACTCTGGCTGGCTTTATGGTTTGTTTCTCATACTAGGACATCGCTTCAGAAGTGTCATTCAATAGTTGTTGATCACAATCAAATTACACTTGTGTGTGAGCCTAATTTTTACAATGTAATAAGATCTACTAACAGGATAAAAATTTGATAATAATTTATTTATTTCCAGGAGAAAATTCCTATTGAGGAAGTGTTTCAGCAATTGAAATGCAGCCGAGAAGGATTGTCATTTCAGGAGGGGGAAAACCGACTTCAAATCTTCGGTCCCAACAAACTAGAGGAGAAAAAGGTGTTTTCTTGGTTAATAGAATCTTGGATTTTATTTGGATTTCTAATTTGATTCTAATGCATTTGGAATGTGTTTGATCTAACAGGAAAGCAAGATTCTGAAATTTTTAGGATTCATGTGGAATCCTCTTTCATGGGTGATGGAAGCTGCTGCTATAATGGCTATTGCTTTAGCTAATGGTGGGGGAAAGCCTCCAGATTGGCAGGATTTTCTTGGAATTATTGGTTTGCTGGTTATCAACTCCACCATCAGTTTCATTGAAGAAAATAATGCTGGCAATGCAGCTGCTGCTCTTATGGCTGGTCTTGCACCTAAAACTAAGGTAAGCACGATTAAATTAATTTAAAAGCTACACTAGACTAGAGTATAGGTTTTACTGACCAAGTTTCAATGGATTAATGATGGAATAAGTTCTCGTTGAATTAAACAATTTAAATTTTTGTGGAAGTATTTTTTGGCACCTCACTATGTTGATCAAAATTTAGCAGACGAGAATTTCAGATTAGTCTACTTTTGTAGTGAGCATTTATTTCATTGCTGTCTCCAATGGAATTCTTCAGTTTGGCATAATATCTATTTTCACAAAGTTATGCTTTTCCAAAGATAAAAAACTAGCTTTTTATTCTTTTCTGTAATTTCTTTAATTTTCAACACATTTTTCAAGTACATTCTTTAAATATGTCAAAGTTATTTGTATTAGCTGTTATGGACAGTGTTCAATTTAGGAGGAGAAATAAGAAAAGTTGTTAATTATCAGTTCATGAAAGCTAATTTCTATCGAGCTTTCTTGCATTTGTGGTGGGTGAAATTGTGTTTTTACAAGGCTCTATGATGGATCATAGATGTTCTTTGCATTCAATCAGTTAATCAGTGCTTAAGTGGTAAAGGAAACGAAGGATAAATCAGTGGAAACAGGGAACTAGTAATAATATAATCTTGTGTTCTGGTTGATAATTAAATTTACTGGTTCATTTTAGGTTCTTAGGGATGGAAAATGGAGCGAACAAGATGCTGCAATTTTAGTACCAGGAGATGTCATTAGCGTTAAATTGGGGGATATTATCCCAGCGGATGCTCGTCTTCTTGAGGGCGATCCATTAAAAATTGACCAATCTGCCCTCACTGGAGAATCACTTCCGGTGACCAAACATCCTGGGGATGAAGTTTTCTCTGGTTCAACATGCAAGCAAGGAGAGATTGAAGCTGTCGTTATTGCCACTGGTGTTCATACGTTCTTTGGCAAGGCTGCTCATCTCGTTGATAGCACCAATCAAGTTGGTCACTTTCAGAAGGTTCTCACTGCAATCGGGAACTTCTGTATATGTTCTATCGCAGTTGGAATGTTGATAGAACTTATTGTCATGTACCCGATTCAGCACCGACAGTATCGTGATGGAATCGACAATCTTCTCGTTCTTTTGATTGGAGGAATTCCTATTGCCATGCCTACTGTTTTATCTGTCACAATGGCAATTGGGTCGCACAAGCTATCCCAGCAGGGTGCAATCACCAAGCGGATGACTGCAATAGAAGAAATGGCTGGCATGGATGTTCTTTGCAGCGACAAAACTGGGACACTCACTCTTAACAAACTTAGTGTCGATAAGAGTTTAATTGAGGTATTTGCCAAAGGTGTTGATGCAGAGCATGTCATTTTATTAGCAGCAAGGGCATCAAGGACAGAAAACCAAGATGCCATTGATGCCGTTTTTGTTGGAATGCTTGCTGATCCAAAGGAGGTACAGTTCATTACATAACTGTCTCAAAGAAAGTGACGTTGTCGCATTGATAAGCTCACATTTTAGGACGATTTTTTTTGAGTGTAGGCACGTGTGGGCATAACAGAAGTGCACTTCTTGCCGTTCAATCCTGTCGATAAAAGAACAGCATTGACTTATATTGATTCAAACGGAAATTGGCATCGAGCTAGCAAGGGTGCTCCCGAACAAGTATATTTTAGTTCTTAACTCATCTCCCTTGTAGTAGCATATTTTGATTTGATTACGTATATTGATCGAAATTTCTATTTATGCTCTTTATATCTAATTTTTCTCTCCATACAGATTATAGCTCTTTGCAATTGCAAAGAAGACGTGAGGAAGAAAGTTCATAATATAATTGACAAATTTGCTGAACGTGGCCTCCGATCATTAGCCGTAGCCAGACAGGTTTTAATCTTTAGTATTCCATGTATAATGAGATTGTTTTGAACAAGACTTCTACTTAAAGAAATGCCATAAATTGTGTTTCTTGAAATTTTTGCAGGTAGTGCCCGAGAAAAGTAAGGAAAGTCCAGGTGCTCCATGGGAATTTATTGGTTTATTGCCTCTCTTTGATCCACCAAGACATGACAGTGCAGAGACCATACGAAGAGCTCTCCATCTTGGCGTGAATGTCAAGATGATTACGGGTAACTTGATTCATGTTGATACGAAATTAGGACAAGGATATGCTTTGGAAGTATTAATATTTTGTGTTTTATGTGTAGGTGATCAACTTGCCATAGCAAAGGAAACTGGCCGCCGTCTGGGAATGGGAACAAACATGTATCCCAGTGCTTCCTTACTTGGCCAACACAAGGACGAAAGCATCGCTGGCCTTCCGGTAGAAGAGCTTATAGAGAAAGCAGATGGATTTGCTGGAGTCTTCCCTGGTTGTTACATTAGCATAATGGTTTCTTTAAAAAAAAAAAAGAATACTGCAATAACTTGTTTTTTAATGTTTTTTTTTTTTTTTTTTTTTAAGAGCACAAATATGAAATTGTTAAGAAGTTGCAAGAGCGGAAACACATATGTGGAATGACGGGAGATGGTGTGAACGATGCTCCTGCTTTAAAGAAAGCAGATATTGGAATTGCTGTTGCGGATGCTACTGATGCAGCACGAAGTGCATCGGATATTGTTCTTACTGAACCTGGTTTGAGTGTCATCATTAGTGCAGTCCTCACAAGCCGAGCTATTTTTCAAAGAATGAAAAACTATACGGTTTGTCACCTCAATTTTCAATTGTAAAATATACATGATAAAATGAATAAAGCATAGACACTCCATTTTTAGTTAATTTGTCCTAAAACATTTATTAAACTTTTCATATCTCTGATACAATAAATACTAGTGTCTTGTATCCTTTAAGCTTTTGACTAAAACTTCTTGTTGCTTACTATAGTTATTAATTGCTTTTTCCCATATTCTTTTTTTCTAGATATATGCGGTCTCCATTACAATCCGTATTGTTGTAAGTACAATATGCTTGCTTCTTATTTTGACTATGCTCTACTTGTAATGAGTATGCCTTATTTTTTTCATTGTGATTTTACAGTTTGGTTTCATGTTGATTGCCCTCATATGGAAATTTGATTTCTCTCCATTCATGGTTTTAATTATTGCAATTCTAAACGATGGTGAGCTATTAAAGAAACTCAATGTCCTATGACTTATTATTATTTTAAAGATAACATGAAAGTTCATTTCAATTTTTCTGTAGGTACGATAATGACAATATCGAAGGATAGAGTGAAGCCGTCTCCGTTGCCGGATAGCTGGAAGTTAAAAGAAATATTTGCTACTGGAATTGTGCTTGGAGGCTACTTGGCATTGATGACTGTCATATTCTTCTGGTTGATGAAAGACACCGATTTCTTCACGGTTTGTTCTTTTGACTCTGTGGTTGATATGTTGTGTCAGTATATATGCGAGACACTATATTTTCTCACATATTTCTACATAAAAGAGAAGTGTTTTTTTTTATTTAGTAATTTAGACACTGCAATGTATTGCAGTTTTGAGGGATGGACAAGTCGGTTTTGTAGAAGTTAGTAGAAAACCGTATATTTTTTAAATGGATTACAAATAATACTGAAGGAAAAACCAACAATGCTGTGTACAGAAAACTAAAATATCAACAAATTATGTCTCTAACTGGATATGAAATTTTCATTCTAGGTTATTGTTCGTTTTAGAGTCTTTGATGTTTACTTTAAATCTATACGGTGATTCATCAAGTATTTGTTTCGGGCAATGTGCAGGATAAATTTGGTGTAAAATCAATTAGGAATAGCCCTGAAGAGATGATGGCTGCTTTATACCTCCAAGTTAGTATAGTTAGCCAGGCCCTCATTTTTGTGACTCGCTCTCGTAGCTGGTCATTTGTTGAACGCCCCGGCCTTCTTTTATTGACGGCCTTTTTAATCGCACAACTGGTAAAATTGAACTTCTGCTCTTTAATTTCTTTCTGATTGATGATTTCGACGCATGAAGTTTCAGTTGGTTGTTGTCAAACTGTTGGATTACTCATGCTGGACAAAAGATGGTATTCATATTGGAGAGGGATTGAAAAACCTTAGGTATTATCATACTAAAGTTGTTGGTAAAACAACACAAATTTCAGTAATCTATAATCAGAATCATAAATAGTTGAACCGTGGACTTTCTTATAAATACCAACTTTCATAAAATAGAAAAATCTCTAATAAAGAAAGTTTTCAAATATAGAGAAACTGAAAAATAATGTTCTTAGCGTATTTGTTAGTATTTATTGAAGGTGCTTAATCTTACATAGAATTAGATTATGAATTTCTTATAAACGAAAATAGTTTTCCAACAATTTTGTTGATGCTATGCTTACTACTACTTATTTAATGATAAAGTTGAATCGATCATTCTTGCCTTAACCGCAATCCCTCATTTGAAAAAAAATATTTATTTACTAACTTTCTCTATTGTTTTTCCAATGTTTTCTTACAAAGTTCACATTTGAGGAAATTTTATTCGTTTTCATGAAATTTCGCTGTATGTTTGTTCCTTTTTCTATTTCTCTAATACGTTGTCTTTTTCGGGTTTTTCTATTCGAGTCAATTCATAGTTTTCTCCCCACTCTCTAATGATCACTATTTCTCTTATCTCTCTACTCAGGTTGCAACTGTCATAGCTGTATATGCTCACTGGAATTTCGCAAAAATAAAAGGAGTTGGATGGGGGTGGGCCGGTGTCATCTGGCTTTACAGTGTCGTCTTCTACTTTCCGCTTGACTTAATGAAGTTTGCTATTCGATATATCTTGAGTGGGAAAGCATGGGTTAACTTGCTTGAAAACAAGGTATATTTTTCCCATTCTTCTGGTCATGCCAAAGTATTTACTTATTTTCTTTTATATTTGGGAATTTTGTTTGAAGAATTAAGTTTCATTTTTTGAAAAAAAATGTAATGTTTGTTTGTAACAGACTGCCTTCACCACCAAGAAAGACTACGGCAAAGAGGAAAGAGAAGCTCAATGGGCTCTTGCTCAAAGAACCCTCCATGGCCTTCAGCCGCCACAAACAACTGACCTTTTCACCGAAAAGAGTAGCTATCGAGAACTTTCCGAGATCGCTGAGCAAGCTAAGAGAAGAGCTGAGATTGCAAGGTAAGCCATAAACCATTTAGACTTTGCTAAAATGATTATAGGCCTGTTTAGGAAAAACAGTTGTGTTTATCAAAAATAGAGAACAAAGAGTTTGAGAAACATGGTATCTAAATGTGCTCTTGAAAAATACTTGTAAATAACAAATTATTGACAAGTTTATTTGTTGGGATTTTTAGGCTTCGAGAGCTTCACACGCTCAAGGGTCACGTAGAGTCAGTAGTGAAGCTCAAAGGGCTAGACATCGATACTATCCAGCAGCATTACACCGTGTGAAAAAGAGCAGAGGAAGGCGCTCTATTTGAGAGCCAGTTTTGGTGGATAAATGAATGAAGAAGAAAGAAGAGTCAAATCCTATATGCTTTTAGCTTATCTTTGTTTTTCTCTCTTTCCGTCTCTGATAGTTGTGTTGGAACTACACGTCTATACAAGTTAGTCTCTTCGTCTCTGATATTTGTGTTGGAACTACACGTCTATATAATAAGTTAGTCACTTCAGCTTGCTCATATCGCTCCCTCGCTCTCTCGGGCAAGAGTTGGATTTCTATCTTCACCAAATTGGATAAATCTTTGTTCCAAATAAAATGAAATTTTAGTTTAATTTAAAATGGGGAACTACTGATGTTTACTATGGATCGTATTTTTTATAAATAACTTTAAAAATAGTTTATTGTTAATATTTGATAGGGTATGTTTCTACAAGATTTTTGCTCTCCATCAAAACGTGGAGAGCTTAGAATCATAAATAAATAAAGAAATAATATAGTTTTTTTTTATTGGAAATTAAGCGCAGAATTCTGAGGCTCGACTCTATCTTCTCCATTTTCACGTCTCCAAATCACTCGACTTACAGACCAGCCATGTCAGTGGCGTCAGCCCAACCAAGCTTTCTGGCCAACGCTCTCGCCTTCTCTTACAAACCCAGAAAAGGTTCTACTCTCTCCAGGCGCTTAATTTCCTGTTCCGACCCTTCGCACCCTCCACAAGATTTTCCCGGGTAGTTACCATCCATTTCTTTGTTTCAGATTTTTTTTCCTTGTTTGAGCTCTTTTTCAAGGGATAGTTTTGAATTTTTATAGGAAAAATGATAGTCGATTGGCGAAACTAGCCCTTGTCACTCTTGCAGCAGGGGTTTTGACGCTGGGGTCAGTTGAAGCCGCATCGGCCGCCAAGAGTGGCGGCCGAGTTGGCGGCCAGGCATTCCGACCATCGGCTCCTCTGTCGTCCGGCCCAAGAATTAATAATAATTCAAGGTAATAACATCAAGGATGTTTTGTCTGGATCATTGGTATCAATCTTGCTTAAATTACTTGCAGTATTATCGGCAAAGCTGAAGTTAGTTTAAATACTCCAATTATTTTTATCAATTTCAATGTTTATGGAGTTGAATTTTTAATCTTGTGTTCTAATGTCATGCTAGATGATCATTGATCTCAAAAATTTGAAGTGTTAGTTACTATATTAAAATTTCTACTGATCTTCGCTGATAGATTGGAGTTAAATGTTGGGTAGTTGAACATATTAGGAATTTCAAAAGCTTGAAGTTCTAAATTGATCTTAATCTATTTCCCCCAGGACCAATATTTACATAAATCCTCGTACGGCTCCTCCTTTGGTGGGTGGATACGGCTACGGCTATGGAGTGCCGTATTTTGGTGGGTGGGGATGGTCGCCATTTTCGTTCTTTGCACCAGGTCCAAGTGTTGCAGTTGGCATTGGAGGTGGATTTGATACTCTTGTTTTGTTCATGTTTGTGGGTGCCTTTGCAGCTGTTGTGAGAAGATTCTTTGGATCAAGAGAAGATGATGACTTTGAATGATACTATAAACCAAAAAAATACAATTATAGATTAACTTTGTATGTATAACAATTTGACAATGTTTTTGTTTTGATTATTATTACTAGAACTCGTATTGGAACGATATCGTTTTTGAGTTGTTGAGATTGTAATGCTTAATCAATGTGTGCCTATTAAGAAATTATGTCTTCTAACTCAGTTCACTAACTCAGTTCACTGGTTTTGCGCATTTGAAGTAAAATATTGTTAGAAATTGAAAAATGAAATGAGTAAGAAAAATACGGAAAGGGAAGAATTTATGCAAAGTAATGCTTGCAAAAAAAAAAAAAAATCACGAACAAAAATAATTTTATTATACGAAGATCAAAATATAACTGTCGAATTTTTCAACTGAAATTTATAAACTGCGGGAATAGAAAAACAAAAGCAATCTATATTGACCCAAAAGAATTTGAAAGAACTTTGCAACAAATAAATATGTCGAATTTACAAGTAAGACTGTCTCTTGCTGATAACTGAGATTTATGTGAGTTCATCTCTCGATTTTATTAGAGAGGATACTAAATAATACCATAAAAATTGGCCAAATGAGCAGATTAATTTCATCTGCACAAATTCTATCAACATTTTTTCGAAGAAAATAAGAAACATAAAATGAGCTATATCTAATCTATCAGCAAAACAGCCGCAATGGCAGGTATTTTTTCTCTTAATTTCTGTGTAAGAGCGACTCGAACTGTCATAACCCCGGCAGCTGGGCCACTGAGCCGAACTTTGACAGCATAGTTATCGATCTTAATAAGCTCAAGAATTCCGCCTCCGGTGCCTGCAAGGTATGGTCTGATCTCAGAAAGAACCTGAAAAAAACAACTTCCTTGTATAAAAATGGAGTTAAAAGAGTCTTTTTAAGGACTCGTTACCTGGAAGAACATAACCATCGTTTATGAAAAACATTTGAAAAACCAGTCTTTTAAGAATATCGATCAAACATAACCTCCACAACAAATCTTAAGAAATCCATCTGTCAAACTTTCAATATATTGTTTGAATAATAAATGTTTCAGAAGATGAAGGCGAGCGTTCATGAACAAAAAGCCGAAAAACAGCTTGTTGCAGATCAAACACAAAATTGAAAAAAGAAAATTCACAAATTTGGCTCACTGTCACATCTATAATCATTTTGACACGAGTGAAAGAGAAATTCACTTTATGAAAATTGGTTCAATGAATTTTTTCGACTTAAACATATATTCATGATGATAAATTGAAATCCTAAATTGAGATTCTAGTTCTGAACTCGATAATTCATCAAAGTACGAGAGATAAAACACGAAATGGTTTTAAGACGAATATGGTCTAACCTTTTCAACATTTTCATCATTTAGTTCGAGTCCCGTCTCGGTGTCAATTATTTGCTCAACTTCCATGATTTCCGGTATTTTATCTCTAAGCCTTGTTTCTATTCCCATTTTGAGTGTCATTGTGGAGCTTGGACATGATCCACAAGCCCCTTGTAACTTTAACACAACAACAAGACCATCGATCTCGTGAAGAGCAACATTCCCGCCATCAGCCATCAGTCCCGGCCTTACTTCATCCAAAACTCTCTCCACATTTTCCTCCGTTAATGGAAGAACACAAGTCGGTGAAACGACCCACCCTTCACCATAAGAAAAGCTTTTCACAATCTCCATCAATCTTGAGAATAGTTCTGAAACAACTGTATTTTGCTTTCGAAAACAGAAAATGCTTTTCAAATAACTGTTTCAGTAAATTTTTCTGGGAAGCAATATGTTTTCTGGAAGCAGTTAATAAGATTGTCAATAGTTGTCAACTTTCTCTTTTACTTATTTCATGAACAACTTTGAAAATTCTTTTCTAGAGCAGCATCAATTACTTACAAAAAGCATTTCCCAAGAGGAATAATGATAAGTTACTGAATGTAAATTCAATTCAGGAAAATAAATAGTTCATAAATCTTTTAAAAGCAAAAAAGTAAGGATTCTGATGATTCTATGTTACTTGATCGATTACTCTGGCTACAATTTGATCTGCGCCGCAGAAAGAATCTGGGGAGGAATTTCGCATTAAGAAATGAATTTTCTCTCGAAGAAAATCCACGAGGATTCGAATTAGGGCTCTGCTCAGATTACAGAACAATGTCAAATAAGCAAACCCAGATAAACAAATAAACAAACACAGATATGAAATTTCGAGAGACGTAGAAGGCAAACCTTGCAGAGTGACAAGTGGTGAGCTGAAGTCTTCTCCAATGGCGGTATATATTTTCCTGCAGAAATTGGCGTTGCTTTAAGACCTTGGGTTTGAGCTGAAAGAGAAGCCACCATTGAAAACAAGCAAAATAGAAAATCGGGTAGGGATGAAGCTTCTGCCTTTTCTGCTGCCGTGAGAGTTGCAGACCAGAGGAGTGGTTCAAATTGGAATGCCTGAGGGAAGAATTCTGATTGGCTGCAGATGAGGATGAAGATAGACAAAAATGACAAGTCTCCATGGATGTGAGGATGAAAAGCAGAGAGAGAAACGAACCCACGTTTTCACAAACTGAACCAATTAATTAAGAAAAAAAATTAAAAATTAAAAACCTTAACCTGAAGGAAATAATCATCAAACTATTTTCGTCACTAAAATAAATTTCAATCTATTAAATATTAACCAACCAAATCTCCTACCATTAAATTCAGATACGCTCGACCACATTTTAACATAGGACGACTTTGTGTACGCCTGTGTATAACTAAGGGCGACTGCACTTATGCTTGTGTGAAGCGAAATTGCTCGAGACATTTTGCGCCTATTCAAGTACAGATGGCCACATTGTAACTTCAGTGGCTGTGCTGGAGACGAGGTTGCTCTTTCTTAAGCGGGTTTTACACCAATTTCAAATGTGGGCGATTGCGAGTACACCCATGTAGAGTCAAGGTTGTCAGTTCTTGAGCTTATTTTGCACTCATTTCAAGTGTGGACGATCATATTTGAACTGCATGTGACCACAAAAAAATTACATTGTTAACGAATAACAGTTTTAAGGTTTATTTTATTAACGAATGATCGTTTAAGGTATGTTTTGTTAACATAAATAGTTTAAAGACAAATTTATTAATATCTCTGTAGTTTAGAGTTTTTATAAATAATTATCCAAATAAGAACTTTATTTATTTATTTTTAAAATGATAACAACAAACCCACCAACATATTCACATAAATTTATAATAATAAATAAACTGAAAATACAAATAAATAAGCATGGATGCACGTATTTATGCATGGATATAACAAGATTTGAAACATTTTTAGCAACCTAAAAAGATCTGTTTTTTCTTCCATTCATAGACTCTCGATGGAAGTGGATTTTCTTTTCATTGCCCTTTGATCTAAGATATGTGATCTGTGATTGCAAATTTGAATCTGATCGACTCAAGAACCAGCTACGACATTTTTATTGACTATGTGCATGCCTACGTGTTAAAATAAGTTGACATGTTGTAACGTTACTTTTGTCAAATAATATAATATTGTCTATTTTATATTTTTTTTATTATCATGTTTTATCCCAAAACATTTTGTGTTAGCGAGGAATGCAATATCATTTGTATAGTACACCCCAAGACTACGCCAAATCAGGTGGAATTGTGATTTCTTTACTTAATTTTGAGTTATAACAAGTGATTATATTAATGAGTTATCTCAATTTTGATCGACTAACGAAATATGTGGCACGATCTGTAGGCATGCAAAGATAAAAAAACTAGATCGAACAACTTGATTATTCAGCCATGACCTAATTTTACAGCAAAAGACTCGAGCATAATAATGCGAACTCATAGGAGATGGGCTAAGTCCACGTAATGATAACAAAATAATAAAATAGCGGAACAAATAATTCAAAAAATTGCTGTGCAGCAAATAAATAATGAAACATCCAATAATTATAAAAATTCAGAATAAAAAAAATTAAATAGAGAAATCATCACCAAGAAAAGGAAGAAGTGGAAGTTTGACACCACAATTGCGTGAATCGGTCGCCAAATTGCCAAACTTCTGACGGTTTCCTCCCTCTCTCTCTACGTTGGTCCTCCCCTCCCTAAAAAAAGAAGAAATTTTAATGAAATACAATAATTATTTTATTTAATATATAAAATACATTAAAAATATTATATTATATATATTACATAATTTTTTTTATCCAAATTCGCTAAAAGCACAAACTTATCCAAGAATTCTCTGTAACGCATTCGGGGAAAATTTCAATTTAACAGACACTATTATGGAGTTATCATTACCCGTTGCTTTCAAAATCTATCAATTTGACCAATTGATCAAAAATTCTAACGTGGTCGAAGTTAATGATTTACGATATATTCGAGTCAAGATGAAATAATTTGGACTCGAATAACACAAAAAATTAGCCCTAGAGTTGAGCAAATTTAAAATTTTGCGTATTATTACACTATATATGATACCTTTGTGTATTTGGGACATGATGATGTGTGTCAAAATAAGTCTACATGCTGATTTCATTAAATTTATGAACTATAAATTATAAAGCTTGAGTATACTATTACATATTTCATGTAATATAATGTTAAGTTAGAAAGTAGATGAGGGTAGAATATCTTCTTCTACGAGGAACAAACCCTAATCACACTAATATTGTTTTCAGAAACCAGATTTGCGTCCAATAAGGTAACAAAAAAACCTGCACTTTTTTCACCACTTCCTTAGTCTATGGATATGAATTTCAGAAGATCCAACTTCAGCCTATAAAAACACAACAAAATCTCTTTTGTCTTCATCATTCTCAATCTCTCACCACAATATTTCTTGATAAATTTACAGAGAAGCTGAAAAAATGGGGGTGATCATCAAAGGCTTTCACTCAGTGAAACCCGCAGGACCCACTTTCAATGGTGTCTTGCCCCTCTCAGAATGGGATCAAGTGGGCACTATCACTCACGTTCGCACCATTTATTTCTACAAAGCTTCTGCAAACTTCATTAATGAACCTGAAGGTTTCTTGTCCACTACTCTGAGAAATTCACTCAGTAAGACATTGGTACACTTCTACCCTCTTGCCGGGCGTTTGCAGATGATCGAAAAAGGCCGTCTGAATCTCCATTGTAACGCCGAAGGAGCTGAGTTTGTCGAAGCTCAATCTGACGCTTCAATGGCGGATTTAGGCGACCTTTCTCCTTCGTCTGAGTACGAAAATCTGATCCCTAAAGTAGACTACAGTGGCCCCGTTGATGAGCTACCTCTGTTGCTCATTCAACTCACCATCTTGAAATGTGGGGGATTATGTCTTAGCCTATCTATATCTCACGCCGTCGTAGACGGCCAAAGCGCCCTTCATTTCATCACCGAATGGGCGAGGATCACTCGCGGAGAGCACCTTGGCACGGTGCCATTTCTCGATCGAAAAGTGCTTAGAGCCGGAGAGTTGCCGGTGGGATTATCGGGAGGTTTTGAACACACGGAATTCCTCACTCCACCGCTTTTAATCGGAAAATTCGACTGTGTGGAAGAGAGGAAGAAGAAGACGACTGTGGTGTTGCTCAGGCTGACTGGAAGGCAAATTGAGAAGCTCAAAAAAATGGCGAACGAAGGTCGAGAAGACGACGGGAAACCTGGCTACACCAGGTGTGGCTAAACCCTAATCTAAAAAAACTTGTTCAGATAAAAAAAATTATAAATTAAAATGAATTCATGTTGTAAACTGGATTTTTATCTACAGGTACGAGACTGTCACCGGACATATATGGAGATGCGCAACGAAGGCAAGAAACCACAATCCCGACCAACCCATCGGCCTCGGCATCACCGTTGATGCGAGAAACCGCCTGAACCCGCCTTTGCCGAGAGGGTACTTCGGCAACGCCATAGCCGAGGTGGTCGCGATGACCCACTCCGGCAAGCTGGTGTCGAACCCGTTATCGTTCGCAGCCAAACTTATACGGGAAACAATCAAGAAAGTGACAACAGAGTACGTCTGGTCTTCCATAGAATTTCTGAAAAAACAAGAAGACCTGAGGCAGTTTCAAGATCTCCAAGCTCTGAAAAACTCAGAAGGTCTCTTCCTAGGAAATCCGAACATGGGGGTGGTGAGCTGGTTGACTCTTCCGATCACCGGAGTGGATTTCGGGTGGGGAAAGGAGGCTTACATGGGGCCGGGAACGCATGATTTTGATGGAGATTGTCTCATCTTGCCAACCGGTGATGAAGAAGACGATAAATCTCTCACCGTTGCCTTGTGTCTGCAGGTTGCTCATATGGATGCATGCAAGAAGCATTTCTACGATGACATTATTTAGAAATTAAAATAAATATTATATTTAAACCTCGTAATTGTAATCTTAAATAATTAATGATAAAATAAGTTTCGAAAATGGTTAGCATTTTAGATGCGTGCACAATTATGTTGTGGTTTGAAAGGATACAGCTTTGTTTATTGTTAATATGTGTCGCAAATAAATTTATATCTTTATATCTATAGCTTCATATATAACATCAATTTGATAGAAAAAACATAAGTCTAACATTACTATAAGTGGAAGAAAACTAAAATCTCCTAATTTTAAATAAAATTTTTGAGTAATTTGATTTTGCATTTTTTGAGATCAAATTGTTCTTGAATGACTCGGAATTACGCAGTTCGTCAACTTTTTGAGACATGCAAATTTTTTGTCAAATTGTTAAATCTTTAAAAAAGTAAAAGTTATTGTGTATTTAATATTTCAAATAGTGACATTGAATTTCCTACCAATAAGAATTTTAGGTATTATTTAATATATAAAATATTTTCATACTGTATCTAAATATACTAAATAAAAATATCAAAAATAGAAGATTTTTTATCTTATTTTTTATATAAGGAAGGAGTTTTCCCTTTCCTTCCCATTTGAAAGAGGGAGCCGAGAGAGGGAGAGAGGAGAGTTGTGAGAGAGTAGCTTCCACAAACTAAATAAAAATATTAAATAATTAACGGCAAGGGTTGGACGATTCATTTATCTTATAAGTCTGGTAATATTTCGTTATGTCTTGAGTCTCTCAATGGGCATGGCATTCCTTCTCCGAGAAATCTCATTGTCTAGTCGATCGCGCAAAGGTGGCCTACTCGACAAAGGTGGAGGGGCTAAGCCCTGATGTTACACGGTCTTTTCTATTTTTAGCTCTTGACTTGGACGCCAACATGCCCTTATACAGAGTTGAGTTATCCTATAAAAAATTTTTGGTCCCATGCCAAAGCTCATCGACTTTCGACACGGACCAAGCAAGGTCAGTTGGTCACTTACGTCGATCTTGAAATTCAGAACAATTATTATTTTTTCATTTATTTAATATTTATATATATAATAAAATTCTTAAATTTTGATAAGTCGAAATTTAAATATTATTCAAAATATCATCTTACGGTAATTTTAATTTACGTAGCACTATTTTGATTTTAATCCCGGCTATAATTTTTCACTTTCAAATAATGTTGGCCATTTGACCAAAATATACCAATCTAAGATGGTGATCAATTAAAGAAATTAAAATTAACCACAAGATAATTATACCGATCCAACGAAAGGTTTATTTAGATTTTTATTTGTTTACAAAAGTACCAGAGAAGATGTTCTGCCTAATGACGTCGAATAACAGCGCAGGAAGAAGTGTGAGTTCAAAGAGAACTATCATCTTTCGTAAGAGGATGCTGTATTTAGTAGCTTATTAAATGTAATTCAAATTTCTTAAATAAAAGTAGGTTATTTCAAGCACAAAGAATGCCAAATCCAATAAATTCATCGATATGCTTTGAACAAAGACTAGTAAAAACTTTAGTCCTAGGCTAAGTTTCCTATATTAAAGAAACTAATTCTGTCATGTTCCACCCTAGAATTGGAACTGATGTTGGAATCAGAACTATTGTCCACGTTTCCATGGTTCTGGAACTGGAACCGTAACCGAGAGATGTTGGGACCGGAACAATAATCGAGTATGTTTCATGTTCAGTTTCAAATTTAAAAAATATTTTATATTTATATTATTTTTTTTGTGGGATTTTAGAAATTTGAGTTGGGTTTGGAGTCGATTTTTGGATATAGGTATGGTTTTTTTTTTTTTATGATTTTGGGATGAATTTTAACTGATTTTCTAGTCAAATTTTTTACCTACATTTTAGTTCCATTTTCACTGTTTTTTACCCTTTAACCGCGAACCAGACCATGAATTGTGGGTATTGAAAATTTAAAACTAGAACAGGTTACTTCAGTGAGTGAAATTGGACCAGTTCCTGTCCCATTTTGCCACCCCCAAAAACACAAGCTAAGTATGAGAATAAAATCACAATATTTATAAAAATAAACAAAACATTGAAAAATATTCAAAGTTAACCAGAAAAATAATATACAAATAGTTAGTAATGGATGAATAATAAGTTAATTTGGTCAAAGGATAGGAAAGTGATATATTGGTCAAAGTAGAATATAATTAAATTGAAAAAAATTGAGCCGCCAAACCCTACCCTAAAAGCCACATGAAGCAGTTAGTTAATGCCAATTCCACACGTTTCTATGTCAAACTAGTTATGATTTTTATTTATTTAAAATTTTATTGGGCTCTTTATTCATTGTCATGATTTGCGTTAACGTTAGGCCAACATGCCAAATTAATATCTGACTTTTGAATAATTTATGTTTTCAAGTGCAATAAAATTTATTGGAAGAACGTTGTTCTCTGCATTAATGTCATTTTTCTTAGAATATTTTTTAAAATTATTCTTAATAAAATATAAATGAAATAAAAACAGAAATAAGTACCAGTTTTATTCCTTATTTTGAGATAATTACTATGACAAACTAGTCGGTTAAGTAGAGTCATTGTTGACAAAATTTAGTTTACTGAGCCTAATTGAGTCGAGAATTGATGTATGTTTTAATAAATGAATGAATGAATTTATTTCTCATGCTTATTGTAAAACTAGAAAGTGCTGAGGTCTAAAGTTATTAACTAGTAACTAAGTATCATGAAATAATTATTTTATTTTTTGTAATAAATCTACGTATAGTCTATGGACCTGAATTCATTATGAAGAAAAGTAAAGCACTCAATTTTCTTCCCAAAAGGTCTTTCCCTTTTCTCTATAAATACTTTTCTAAATTTCTCAAACTCTCCCAACTCATTCTGGCTCTCAAAAAGAAGTTGTAATTTTGGGGAAAATGGGAAAGCAACTGTGGAAGCCATTGATGCTGCTTTCCATTATTCTTCTGAGCTTAAAGGAAATTAGGGTTCTTGCAGACCCACAAGTTCCTTGCTATTTCATTTTTGGAGATTCCCTTTCTGACAATGGAAATAACAACAACCGTAACACTTCGGCGAAGGCTAATTACCTTCCTTATGGGATTGATTTTCCAAATTCTGTGCCGACTGGCAGATCAACTAATGGTCAAATTTCGGTGGATGTCATTGGTATGTTTTATCTAATTCCCTACCCTCTTTTAGGTGTACTTTTTTTCTTCACTGTGCATAAATAGCGAGAGAGAAAGAGAGAGAGAGAGAGAGAGGCCAAATTTTTTTTTGAAGGTTGAAAACCATTTTAAAATTTTTTTTAAAAAAATTAATCCTTAACCTAGCACCCTAACAAATCAAATTTTAAACTATTCAAAACCTAACAAATCAACTCCTAACATCCATGTTCTGCATTTTACACTAAAACGGGGGCCGATCTAAAACAAACAGCCCCATGTTCTGTCGGGGGTTGGTTCCACGTGCACCGCACATACAACGCATGGTCCATCAAAAATCAACGGTCCTCTATTCCACGTGGGGTCGATAAAAAAACAACGGCCCTCATTCCACGTGGAGGGTATTGAGTGGTGGAAGCCTCTCGTTCGATTGATTTTTCATTTTATAAATTAATTTAAAAAATACCATACGATATTGAATTTACTTGAAATTTTTATCATTTGTTCACCACATCATATATAATCTGAAAATTTTCATGATTTTCTAACACTTATACAATTTATTGTAATTTTATTTAATTATTTTATAAAACATACGTATTAAAATTATAATATAAATCGTAGAATTGTTAGAAAATTATGAAAATTTTTTAGTGTAAAATGCAGAACGGGAGGTGAATGGAGGGCCGTCAAGGATTGATTTGTTAAATTTTGATTAGTTTAAGATTTGATTTATAGGGTTGTTAGTTTAAGAGTAAATTAAAAAAAAAAAATCAATACTTTTATGGTTAAAATAGTTTTAACACTTGTTTTTCATTGAAACTTTTGCAGCACAAAGGCTTGGTTTCCAGAATCTCATTCCTCCATATGCAACTGCAAGTGGACAAGCTATTCTGCAAGGTGTGAATTATGCTTCTGGTGGTGCTGGAATTAGGGATGAAACTGGATCGGCGTTGGTAACTCTCTCCTTCTATTATCATCAAAAACCATTTTAATTATATTCAGCTTTCGATCTTCTTTGTTTATTTTCATGCATATTTTTGCATGCAGGGTGACATAATACCCTTGAACGAGCAAATTCAAAACCATAAACGAGTAATCAATCGTATAATACGTCTATTACGAAGCAAAAACTCAGCAGAAGAATTACTCAAAAAATGCATATACAATGTGAACATTGGGAGTAACGACTATCTCAATAACTATTTCCTACCTCAACTCTACCCATCAGGAAGCTTATTTACTCCTGAACAATATGCCGAGGTTCTCATTCGACAACTGAGATCTCAGTTAAAGGTCCATTCTCATCTACCCTAATTTCTTCTCTCTCTCTCTCTCTCTCTCTCTCTCTCTCTCTCTCTCTCTCTCTCTCTCTCTCTCTCTGTTTTCAGGTTTCCGTGTTTGCTTATTACCTGGAGAAACAATAATACTTCTTGATTGTGATAATTGCAGACTCTATACATAGTCGGAGCAAGAAAATTTGCAGTGTTTAGTGTGGGCTTAGTAGGCTGCACTCCATATGCAAGGGCTAACTTTGATACTAACGGCGGTTTCTGCGTTGATAGAATCGACAATATTACCAACCTTTTCAATCTCAGGCTCAAGTCTCTCGTTACCGAGATGAATGATGATTTACGCGGCGCCAGATTCACCTTCATCAACTCAAGAGCTTCTTCCTCGACAGGTAAATATAATTACGAGTTAAGATTATTGTATTGAAATAGTAAATCAGATTTACTACTTTATTTTACGAGATCTACATTTTTGAATATTTAGCTGTTGAACTGGTGCAGGTCAGTTAATAATAGATAGACCATGTTGTCAATTAGCGGCTGATGGAATACTATGCGCACGTCAATCAACTCCATGCCCAAATAGAGACCAATATGCGTTCTTTGATGGAGTTCATCCAACTAGTGTTGTCTTTTCTGCGGCTGCTGATAATGCCTACCAGTCAACCTCCCCTGATGCAGCCTATCCTTATTCCCTTAGCCAACTTGCCCTACTCTAGAGAGAGATTGATGCAGAGAAGGCGAGAGAGAGAGAGAGAGAAAGTGACGCATCTAGGTTAACTTTCTGTTTCTGCTTCTGTTGCATGATCCGAATGAATTATCAATAAAATAAAGTCTACGTTAGAGAGAGAGAGAGTAACGAGTTAGAGAGAAAGAGAAGGAACACAGAAACGTGGGGGATTGTCATTACCGGTGACTAAAAGGAGAACCAACCCACAAGAGAAAATAGTGATTCGACATTAAAATAGCATTAACCTCATTTCCTTCTCCTTATTTTCTCCGCCAATAACTATTACGATGAACAATTTCAATCGTTGTCCTTTGTTCATTCTGGCATCTCATTGTTCACAAAGCTCAAATGTTATTTCTATTATTCACGGGTCTGATTTTTTTAGTGATTAAAGTTATAATCGTTAGAATTTGGTGTGATCCGAATTCTATTAGGGCCAATTTGATGGGCTTACATTATAAATCTCAATGAGAGTTTATTTTTTCTATAAATTCATGTAAAGCTATAGTTGCAAAATTTACTGTTGTATTTTAATCTTCACAGTAGATTTGTTCTTCTGCTTTTTTTCTTTTTTTTTCCAAAATGATTTTTTTAATATAAATCTAATGTCTTACATCGTATTTTATTTTTTTTGTTATCGTTCGATTTTCTAACAAGTGGTATTAGAGACTGGTTGGGAGAGAAAAACTAAAATTCAGGTTTTAAAGTTTATCAAAATATCAATTATCTCTAGTTGTTTCACATTTAACAAGATTTTCGTAATTTTTAGAAAATTACAATTTTTTTGGAAAAAGAAGAAAAAATAAGAGGGAAAATTCCCCTGCTAGTCATCTTGCTCAAGAAGATTTATTCTTCTCTGTCGTACAACCCCTACATGAAACTATTGCCTTGTTTTGAGTTCAGAGGGTTTTCTAGTCATCGTCAATCACCATAAATCAACATCATTGTTCTCCATTCTTGTTATCAAGTTGTTTTGATCAGGGCTGAAGCAGGAGTGTATTTTGCAAAGTTAGATTTTTGCAAAAGATAAAAACTGTTGAAAATTTTTAATATTTTTTGAAATATTTTTGAGAGATTAAATTTGATGATTTATGATAGATTTGAAATTACAGGAATATCTCAAGATTGAATATTGTTTTTCAGTTGAAATTCAAATAATGTTTGAATTTCGTGATATTTGTGAATATTTTGGTGATTTGATTTGATTTGATTTCAGTACTGATTTGTTATCACAAAAATATCTAAATTTGGAGATATATTTTGAAATCTTGTAATATCCATGATTTTCCACTTCAACTTAAGAGTGAATATCTAATTGAAGCCAGTGATTTTGAGTAAGATATTCTGTGACAAATGTGATTTTTGGTGCGATAAGATCTTAGAAGTAAATCTTTTACTTTAAAATTGAGATTCAATATTTCGTTATGGTAAGATAATATCATCGTAGTTTAAATATTTTTTTAAACCTGATCACAATGTTCGACACTCAAGACCATGAACTGAACCTTAAGTTACGGTTTTACTCCATCAAAAAACCAATTACGATTCTACAGGGGGAGAACCGGATCAAGCTGGGAGCAGATTGCCATTTCCATTTTGAACCCTGATTTCGGTTCGGTTCTACCAATCCGACAACACCATTCATGAGTTTGCATATTTCTTTAAAAGAAAATTTAGAAGTAAAACTCATCCATCAACTTGCTTTCAGCAAACGCTATATGCTAGAACATTAATAAAAACTTTACTTTCCTATACACAGTTTCCTATCAAAATAATAAATTAGTTTGGTCAAATGCACCTAGAAACTTAATCTACGACAACGTGATATAAAATTTTGAATAAATTATGCAACTGTTGACAACCAAAAAATAGTTATTAAATTATGAATAAAATAAATAAGTGTTATTATTTTAAATTGATGACTCGTTCTTCACAAAGGTGTCGGTCTTTCCGGCTAGAAAAGTGGTGATCGTTTAGAGATTTTGTCACGAAGAAAAAACTTATAATATCGTAGATGTTCAAGATCATTTTGATTGATTGTCGTTGGTGGAAAATTAGTATCAAGCGTTAATAAGAGTACTTATACTAACCACATAATTCAGAGGTCTAATATCAACTTTACTCTAAAATAAATATTACTCTTGTTATATTACAAATTATTGAAGCCATCCCATAAAAAACCAAAATTCAAAAGCCAAAAGCCATTCCTCAATATATGGAAACTGACTAATAATGCCAATTTAATTACTTTTTTTCTGCATGTGATTTTCATTACGATTGGTCAACGTACCGAATTGGTTTCTGACTTTTCAGTTGTTTATCTTTCAGGTGGAACAGAAGATGTATAAAAAGATTTTTCAATAAATTATTTTAATTGTTTATAATTTATATGAATAAATTTAAATGTTATAATATTAAAATTTCTAATATTACTTTTTTATTTTATTGTGTGATGATTTTTAGATACGATAAAGGTTTAACATGCGATGCTCAACCCTTCTCATGATATCCATTTAGTATGTAAATTACAATATAACTTCATTGCATTACCATCTCACAAAAGTAACAACATTACATTTTACAATCAAGCCTAACTTCTTAACGGTCGTAAATGCTAACGTCATGTACTTTATTAGTTCATATCTAACAGAAATAATGCTACATTTATTCTCTAATAACGTTTGATGAATTGGTGCAGTTAATAATCATTGTTTGACGCGTCAGTATATATGCTTAGAAAGAATAAACATAACATCGCCTAGTCTAATATTCTCCATCAAGTTAGTGCATTAATTATTTTGATTATCTCGTTTGATTCAAGAACGTGGTGATTTTTGTAGAGTTTTAGTCTCGCTAATACATTATTATTTTTGAATTTTATTTCAAAACGCGTTGTACTATGTTAGAAGAAAAACTTTACTTGTGAATCATTTGCATTTATTGGTCAACAGCAACATGAGATCGTGTATCTCTCTCATCACGTAACTTCACATATTAGGCTTCTAATTTCAATTATGATAAACTAAAATAGAACTCACAATCTTTATTGTAATTCCATCTTCATACAAATCTTTAGATAACAATACAATCAATCCTTCACATGGTTAAACCAAGTTGTGGTAATACCTAATTAATTAACAAGAAAAGTAGAAGGCTCGATTTGTTTCATATTCCAAAAAAAAGTCTTAACCTTTCTCTATAAATGCTTATGCCATCGCATTTGATTTTCCCACCAAAAACAAAGTTCTTAGTTAAGGGAAAATGGGACTGCAACTATGGAAGCCATTGATAGTGCTTTCCTTTTTTCTGTTGAGCTTACGAAAAATTAGGGTTTGTGCAGACCCTCAAGTTCCCTGCCTTTTCTTTTTCGGAGACGCTCATTTTGACAACGGCAATAACAACAACCGTTTAGCAAGTGCGGATTTCCTTCCTTATGGCATTGATTTCCAAAACAGTGGTCCTACCGGCAGATACTCTAATGATATGAATATGGCGGATTTCACTGGTTTGTTTAGTCTTTTTCCCTACTCTTTTACAGACAAATACGAATATATTTTTTGCTATTTAATTTGACTATACCATATATTGTGTGAATATAAAGAACAAAACAGCAACATACAGGAAGAAAATCAGAAACAACGACAGTAAAACCTCCTAAGCAAAGACCGATCTCGACTCGTTAGAACTAGCAATCTCATTTCTATCTCTATGTTCCGAAACAACACTTAGCGATGAAGTGCCCTAGAAAACTGATACAAATAAAACCCCTGGGTTGATCAGACTGGGCCGGAAAACTAACAATAAACCAGTGAACGAGGAATGAACTTTTAAACCGAGACATTGAACCAACATTCACGTTATGGTCGTGAAATACTCTTGGATTAATGTGTGCTTTTCTGCTTCAATAATTATAGAGAGATGAAGAAAGGAAGGGTGAGAGAGAGAGAGAGAGAGAGAAGAATGTGAAAATGCATGTAAATTCTTGCGAATTTTGCAGCAAAAATGCTTGGTTTTCCCAATTTCCAACCTCCATTTGTTAAAGCAACTGGACAGGACATTCTACAAGGTGTGAACTATGCATCTGGTTTTTCCGGAATTAGAGACGAAACTGGACTGAACTGGGTAATTTTTTCTTTATAAAATACTGATAATTCCTTTAATATTATAAATTTATACATAATAGAAACTGAAAAACATATATTTATTCATGTATTTTCAATTTTATTTTATTTTTAAATATATATTTTACATGCAGGGTCTGCTAACACCAATGAAGCAGCAGATACTGAACCATAAAATAATAATTGGCACAATAATAGGTTTGTTAGGAAGCACAGACTCAGCAGAATCATTACTGAACAAATGCATATATAATTTTAATGTTGGGAGCAACGACTATCTGGATAATTATTTTCTGCCTCAATTATTCCCATCAAGTCTCTTATATACTCCTCAACGGTATGCCTTAGCTCTCGTTCAACAACTACGAATTTACTTAGAGGTCCATTCTTATCAACCCTAATTTTCTTCTCTCTCTCTCTCTCTCTCTCTCTCTCTCTCTCTCTCCTGTTTTCAGGTTTCCCTGTTTGCTTATTGATAGTACCTCTTGATTGTAATAATTGCAGGGTCTCTACAGAGTAGGAGCGAGAAAATTTGTTGTGCATGGGGTGGGGTTAATAGGCTGCACGCCATATGCAAGGGCTCACTTCGACACTAACGGCGGTTTTTGCGTTGATCGGATAAACGATATTTCGAACCTTTTCAACGATCAAGTCAAGCTTCTCGTTATTCAGCTCAATGCCGACTTTCCTGACGCCAAATTCACCTTCATAAACACGAGAGCTTTGTTGAACCCAACAGGTAAGATGGTAAAATATAATTGAGTCCTTAACCTTCGGGTTTGGTTGTTTGGAGTTATTTTCGTATTATACCTTGAACCATATTTTTGGAAAATCGAACATCTAACTTTTAGTATAAGCATTTTGGGCATTGATGTCAATTTATCTGTTAAATCTAGCACTTTATACCATGTTTTCCGTTAAACCAAGTGATTTAACTAGATTTTGAATCTTTTGGGTGATCTTTAACACAATTTTAAACTTTATCGATATCTTATCCGACGATTTTAAACTCTCTTCATTGCTCGATAGAGTTTCAAATCATGTTAGAAATGACCAAAAGAATTAGAAATCAAGTTAAAACATTTTATTAAATGAAAAACATAACACACACACGTGCTGAACTTGACAGATAAATCAATGATAGAGTCTAAATTACTCGTAGCTGAAAAAGTGTAGATTTGATTTGTTAAAAAAAATAGTTGAACATATATTCTATTAATGACCTTAAACACTAGCGTCACACTGCACTTTATCCCAAAATATCTTATAAAACTTGATTGTGAGACTTATTTCCTGTAAATATTGACAAATTCTAATGCTTGGGAGTTTAATTGATGATGGAGCAGAAGAACCAATAGTAGATACTGCATGCTGTACGCTATCTAGTTCAGGCGTACTATGCCAGCGTGAATCAACTCCATGTCAAGATAGAGACCAATACGTATTTTACGATGCAGTTCATCCCACCAATGCAACCTTTTATCCTGCTGCTCTTCAGGCCTACCAGCCAGCCTCCTCTGATGCAGTCTATCCTTATTCTATTAGCCAACTCGCCCTTCTCTAGACTCAAACTTGTGTAAAGAGGAATAAGTGAGTGAAAGAGGGTGGAAGTAAACTTTATGCAGAATAAAGTCCACTCATTCTCATCTAATTGTATCTTTGTTCAGTCATTTGTTGTTTTTCTGGTAATTAGCAATTGGGATGATCAACTCTTTGGAAATATAAAGCAAAATATGATCTGATACCAATTTGTTAGAATGAAAAAGAGAGATTTTAGAAAAAAAGAAGAAATAAGGAGAAAGGAAACTACAAAATCAATTAATTTAAACGGTTAAAAATGATAATTTTTTTTGAAAAAGTAAATTTCAAGCGATCGACCAATCTTCGACGAACAGTTGTTAAAATTTATAATATATGCATTCTTTCATACGTTGATAAAAATATATATTTAATAATTTATAATATATGCATTCTTTCATACGTTGATAAAAATATATATTTAATAACTTATTGAACATTATAAACTATAATGTATTATATTAAACAAAATTCATAAATTTTCATTTGCCGAAAATCTTATTAAACTGCATTATTTAATTAAAACCACATTATCAATTTGATCTCGAACAACACAAAAAAAATTGCTCTAGAATTTTATTTAATTAAAAGCCGCAAATTTCACAATGAAAAACATAAACTCCAAAGGAAAACAACATTTAAACTTTATATAGTCTAAAGAAGATCTCTATTTTACTTATGTACCACATTATAGTTGGTTGATATAACACTTAACATTCTGTATATTTCCTTTGAATTAGTTTTAGAAACTGATTATTTTTAATAGCATGTTCACTCATTGTTTTTAAAATAAAAGTTGAATATAAAATTATTTTTACTAGTTTAGTCGACTTATTTTAAACGATTTCCCTCGTTCAAGACTTATTCATAGTGATTACCAGTTGACTCCACAAGAGTAGATTTGAAGACTTGTAGTTTAGCAATTTATTTTCTTTCGAGAGACTTGTCTTATTTTTCTGTGAAATTTGTGCTCTAGTATTAGTTTTATTTATATTTAATTCTATCTCAATTTAAGTTTTGATTGAATATGACTTTTACTTTCTAAAATTGAAGTCTTATGTTACAAATCAATAAATTTAAGTTAAATGGCTAGAGTCTTTGATCTAATTTGTCTCGAGTAGTTCTCCGTTCTGTCTCGAGTCTCCTTTAGATAATGACAATTAAGGTCTGATCGACTTCAAAAGTGATCGACTACAAGTCAATTGGAAATAACATAGGTCGATTAATTCAACCGATCCGGTCGATCAAACCTTATACTTTCGATCGACTGATTGGACCACTTGGTTGACCGATTGGACAACATTGGATTGGTGATCTCAAAGTCCTAAACAGTTAGGCCATCAAAGGTTCTATGCGGGTGCTTCATGATTTAACCCAATTCCATAGTTTTGTTTTTTAAAAATTGAGATTTTATGAAGAAAGTTTGAGTTTTTGTAAAGGAAATCGAAACTGATAGATAAAAAATTCAAAATTTTTGCACAAAAATGACATAGTTTAAATCAAGATTACGATTTGACACCAATTAGTATCAAGAAATTAAAAAGAAATCGAGGTTTTTGAGAAGCTCGATCGATCCATCAACGTCGGTAGACTGGTGATTCGATCAAATTGTTCTAGATATTGATCACCCCTTCTGTTTGGTTGACTGCTCTTTGGTCTTAGTTTGAAGAGTAATAATGCCAATTTAATTACTCTAGCATGTGATTGTAATTATTTTAATACATTTTCTTATATTGTCATTTGTTAACATACCGAATTAGTTTCTGACTTTTGACTTATTTATGTTTCACATGCAACATGAGATGTTGAACAAGATTTTTCCATGTGCACATAAGCTTTTTTTTATTTAAAATATTAAAGAATTAGGCGTCATTCATTCCTTAATATTATTTATAATTTATATTAATCAATTTAAAATGACACATTATATTATAATATTACTTTTTTATTTCGTAGGGTGATAATTTTTAATTCCATAAAAAGTTTAATACGCAATACTCAATATAATAAATGATTTATTATATTAATTACATCAATTATTGTAAATCACATAAGCAAGTATGCTACATATTAGAGTAAGAGAGTAAACGTGTCATTACTAGATCTAACATTCTCCATCAAGTTAGGGCATTAATTATTTTGATTATTATAGAATTTATTTCCACTAGTACAATATTGTTCTTTAAATTTTATTTCAAAGTGTCTGTACTATGTTATAAGAAAAATTTATTCATAATCATTTGTATTTATTTCTCCAAAACAATACGAGATCGTGCATCTCTATAGTTACATGATTTGGATCGTCATTGACTTTACAGACTATGACATGTACGACACATTATGCTTAGCTAAGATAGAATCACAATCTTTATTGTAATTCGATCTTAATACAAATCTTTAGATGCCAATCCAATTAATCGTTGATCATGTTCTGGCAATGCCTATAATCTGGCAAACCCTATATTATATACTAATAAAAGCTAGTTAGTTTATTTCCAATTCATTAACAAGAAAAGTAAGACCCTCGATTTGTTTTATATTCCAAAGAAAAAGTCTTAACCTTTCTCTATAAATGCTTCAGTTAAGCCCTCAAAATCTGCCAACCATTTGATTTTCCCACCTAAAACTAAGTTCTTAGCTTGGGAAAAATGAAAGTTCAACTATGGAAGCCATTGACGGCGCTTTCCATTTTTCTGTTGAGCTTAAGAACAATTAGGGTTTATGCAGACCCTCAAGTTCCTTGCCTTTTCATTTTTGGAGACTCTCTTTCCGACAATGGCAACAACAATAACCGTGCCACTTTAGCAAAAGCTGATTACCTTCCTTATGGCATTGATTTCTCAAACTCTATTCCCACAGGCAGATTCACTAATGATTTGAATGCGGCAGATTTTGCTGGTCTATTCTGTCTTTTTTCCTATCCTTATGACATTTATTTCTCTGATTATTAGCGTTCGATTCTCAACAATAATTACGGAGTAATTATGGAGAGAGGAAGAAACTTTTGACATATTCAATCTTAAACTATGCATATAAACTTTTGCATGTTAATAATTCAATAATTATTGAATTTTGCAGCAAAAATGCTTGGTTTTCCCAATTTCATTCCTCCATTTGCTACAGCCACTGGGCAAGACATTCTACAAGGTGTGAACTATGCATCTGGTGGTGCCGGAATTAGAGACGAAACTGGAGCGGTCTTGGTAATTCTACGTTTATAATTAGATACGAAAAATACAAATAATTCCTTTAAATACATACATACAGATATATATATATATATTTTACGTGCAGGGTCTGGTAAGACCAATGAGGGAGCAAATACTGAACCATAAAATAATAATTAGCAGAATAATAGGTTTGTTAAGAAGCAGAGAATCGGCAGAAGCATTACTCAACAAATGCATATATAATGTTAACATTGGGAGCAACGACTATCTCAATAACTATTTCCTGCCTCAACTCTACCTCTCTAGTCTCTTATTTACTCCTCAACAATATGCCCTAGCTCTCACTCAACAACTCAAGCTTCAGTTAGAGGTCCGTTCTCTCTCTCTCTCTCTCTCTCTCTCTCTCTCTCTC
>CM039518.1:22177800-22258382 GCA_022433055.1 Begonia peltatifolia | reverse complement strand
TCTCTCTCTCTCTCTCTCTCTCTCTCTCTCTCTCTCTAAATAATAATACTTCTTGTTTTAGTGATTGTAGACTCTGTACAGAGAAGGAGCAAGAAAATTTGCTGTGTATGGGGTGGGCTTATTAGGCTGCACTCCATATGCAAGGGCTAACTTCGACACTAACGGCGGTTTTTGCGTAGATCGCTTTGATGATATTACGAACCTTTTTAATGTTAGGCTCAAGTCTCTCGTTATTCAGCTCAATGCCGACTTGCCTGACGCCAAGTTCACCTTCATAAACTCGAGAGTTTTGCTACCCACAGGAGGTAAGAGAGTAAAATACAATTTAAGTTTTAACGTTAAGATTTGGCTGTTTAGAATTATTTACAGATTAAATTTTAAATTTTTTTTTGACAAATCAAACATCTATCTTTTAATATAAACAATTTGAACTTTATTGTTAATTTATCTATTAAATCTAGCACGTGTATATCATATTTTTTATTTTAAAAAAATGCTATAACCCGATTTTGAATCCCACTTGCAATCTTTAACACAATTTTGAATTCTATCGATCTCCTATCTAGTGATTTCAAACTCTTTCAACTACTCGATGGAGTTCAAAATTATGTTACAAATCGTTACAGAAGTTAGAAATCATGTTAAAATACTTTATTAAATGGAAAACGTGGCATACTCGTGTTAGACTTAACAGATAAGTTGACGGCAAAGTCTAAATCGCTCGTAGCTAAAAGGTGGATGTTTTATTTGTTCAAAAAAATAGTGAAAGTTATATTGTGTTAATGATACTCAACGTCAGCGTTTACAGTGTACTTTATCCTAATGATTATTATAAAACTCGACTGTGACAATGATTTCCAGTAAAAATATTCACAAATTCTAATGCATTGGCTCAGGTCAACTTATAAATGATACTCCATGCTGTCAACTAGCTGCTAATGGCATACAATGCCAGCCTCAATCCACTCCATGTCCAAATAGAGACCAATATGTATTTTATGATGCAGTTCATCCCACCAATGTCTCCTTTTATGCTGCTGCTCTTCAGGCCTACCAGCCAACCTCCCCTGATGTAGCCTATCCTTATTCTATTAGCCAACTCGCCCTTCTCTAGACTCGGACTCAGACTCATGTAAAGAGGAACAAGTTAGAGAAAGAGGAATAATGTTGCCTTTTTTTTTCGTTAACAACTCAGATCAACCTTGGATGATAGGCAATCTTCGTCACCATGTGTAATAACTCGTACTTTTATAATTAATTAAAATCTCACGTGTCGACTTTTGCATTATTGACTGATAACGTATTATGAGTTGACTCATTTTGTCACTTGTAACCACTTTAGATTTTTTAATCAATTAGTCAACTTAGTAATTTGAGAAATTACTGTCTGATTATATTTGAAGAAAAATTAAATTTTCTTATTTTCTCACATGGTTGAATATGATTAAGTGTTTATCTTATTACATTATATGATTGAGATTTTACTATGTGTGTCGACCTGTTAATGTGTGGGCTTGACTATGCATATTTATTTTAAAAGATTTTTCTGCAAATCAAGAATTGAGTTAGATGATCGGGTTCTCTTCGGAAATGAGGTCGCTCAAACTAACTGTTGCGCTCATTGTCGTGCCATTATGTCCATCTTTTTTCGGTCATCCATGTAATCATGTGTCCTTTCACTTCTGTTTTTCCCACGACAAATGCATTTATTTTCCACTTCAATTCTCTTTTACAGAAATAAAAAACTAAAAACAAAGCGTTCTTGAAAGCACGCGGATTGTTTAAACCCATACGAGGAAAACGATGCCAGCGAAAAACAAAAACAGACAGCAAGAGGAGCATGAACAACTTAATAATTAACAGACACTAATTTCAGAAAAAAAAAAAAAAAAACTCATGAAGCTTGCACAAAAAATGTGAAGAAGATCAGAAAGCAGAACTATGACCAAAAAAAAAAATGGCGTGGGAGCAAAGTGAATGAGAAGGTTTAAGTACACCCAGACGGGAACTTTACCAGAAGAATCCCAAGTTAGAGAGTTAAAAGGTTTAGAAGTAGGGAAGAAAATGAATTAGGGAAGAGTAGAGAGAGACTTGCAAAGAGGTTTCGTTGTCAAAGGTTTAAAATTTTGATTTCGTTGGGTAATTGTTGTTGAATCTGTCTGACTTCAACCCTAGTATTCAATGCAAGGCGATCTTGAAGGCTCTAATAGCTTTCCTTCTATTTCCAAGTTAATCACCTTTGCTCAAAACCAGATATTATTGCTAGGTTTAATGTTTTTGTTTTTATAATTTTTATTTTTTTATTTTTTAATAAAAAAATTAGTTGTATTATTAACTTCATAATAATATTTCGTTTCCTCTTTTAAAATATTCACGAACATAATAAATATTATATTTATTTTATTAATTTAAATACCATATATGATTAGTTAATTTTATAATATCCAAAGACCTACTTTATTTGAATTGAAATGAAAATTCCATCTTAATGCTAAAATTTTAAACAAGAGGTTTGAGAGTTTCTTTAGTTTTTATAGAAATAGCACTTTCAGTCAAATGCGTTATGATTCCAAACTTGGTAACGCTTTTATGATTCTAGCATTTGTTTCATTGTAAGAGGTCTAAACTACCCTCTTCTTCAACCCGCCTTCTTTAGCCCGCCGACTGTCACCCGCCTGGCGCCTCTCTCTCTCGCTTCTGTGTGAGCCTCTTCGTCTTAAGAAGAACTCACTCTACTTTTTCTCGGGAAATCCTTGTCCAGCTCTCCCCGGACAAGATATTCTCATTGTGTCGCTTCTCTCGCAGTTTGCGACCAGTTTATTTCTGCAGTTATTGGCAGCGAGGTAGGGATTCTGTGTCTCTTGTATTGAATTGAATTGCTTCTTTTCAGTTGATTTCTATGAATTAATGGTTGCGAGAGTCTGATTTTTTGGCGCTGTTGTTCATTGACCGAGCTATCTTCATTGTTTTCTGTATTATCCCGCCTTGAGGTGATTTTTTTTCTTCTTACGTTGAAACGATCGAAAGATTCGGGAGTGGTTAGTTGTTTGATTAGTGAATTTCTCTCTGTTTCTGGTATTTCTGTTGTGTTTCTGATAGCAGTGTTCTTTCTTCACTTTTGTTTTCATCGTTGGAAAACCAAATACAATTGTTTGTATATACATCTCTTGTCTCTCTCATTAACGATATCTTGACTAGGAGTAAGAGCACTTATAAACTACGCTTTCTCCACTAAGAACAGTAATACAAAAAGAACGTCTAAGTGCCTCTATATCTAAAACCTTATCGTCAAAATAGTAGGTCTTGCTGTCTTGGATGAAAAGTTTGGCACTCATTTACTGAAGTCTACATATAGTATAGTCTGATACCCGTACCATGTCAAACATCACTAAAAATTATGAAATTTTAACTAATAGAACAGATTGAATTCCTCATTTAATTAAGAAATTTCTACAATTACTTGTATCCAAAGATAAAATAATAACCATTACAAATTTTTTTACTTTATTGTAGACTAATTTTTGACCGAAACAACTTTTGAACTTAATTAAGGAAATGATCTCATAAAATGACGGAAGAAGCAAGAGAGCTTCCAAACCATCACTTTATGGCTTGCCCACCTTTTAACAAGCTTGCTCAACTTTAATTATACTTCTCCCTCGAAGATGATATGATAGAATAACCAAATTAAGAATATTAAACAATTAGGCATATAAATTAGAAAAACAGAATTGGTCATGTTTTTCACTGATGATGGCTGAAATTATCACCATCTATGAGCCTGTATCAACTGTGATTGTCGCCCTGCTCATCCTATAAATTATCACCACCATACAGAACTTTTATCTCACCTATTAAATCGTTGACGATTCTATATGCTTTGTTCTTTTAATTTTGTACCATATAAACTTCACTATTTTGCATTGTTCTGAATATTGCTTTCAAATGGTTTTCACCCTTTCCAGTTTCTAAAAATGCATTTTATTGGGAAAAAAAAGGTTTGCATGTAGTGTGATACAAAGGCATACTACGATTCAAAAATAATAATAAACCTGGGATTTGTGGTTTGTCTCTTGAAGTTAGATTGTTTATTTTTGAAAAAAAATCCAGATCTTTACTTTTTGTTCGGCTTGAGCTCCTTATCACTTTTTGTTTCCAATTTCTGCAGTTTTTCTTCTCTCTCTTCTCTTCAAAATTCCCTTGATTTCTCATTCTACTCTGTGAAGGATGGGTTCTAGGCCTGAGTTGCAAGCCCCTCCTGAAATTTTCTATGACGATGATGAGGCTCGTAAATACACTTCATCTTCTCGAATCATTGAAATTCAGGTTTATTGTTTTAGATTCTTGTAATTATACTTTCTCGTGCTTATTGAGTGGCTGTGAATGAGGGAAAAATACAAAATCTAAGAACAAAGATTCTTTTGTTTGTCAAGTTCACAGGGTATTGCTTAGCCCATATATTTTTCTGTTGAATGTAATTTTTCTTTCACGGTTAAAGTTTGGTCAAGACTAATCTATCTCTTCAATTAGTTTGACATGTCATACGGTTACTAGAAAAAAAAAAGTATGTTGAGTGCTTAATGACGTTGTTCTTGCTGATGTAAAAGGCGAAGTTGTCAGAGAGAGCCTTGGAGCTTCTTGCTCTGCCTGATAATGATGTCCCCAAATTGCTTCTTGATATTGGTAATTCTATCTCCATCTATGTGAATTTTCTTCTTCAAATTCGTTTAAAGTCTGTAATTTCAGTAGAAAATTGGTCTGTCCTACATTGTGCTTTTACCTATAACATAGTCAGCTTGAAACTATTCTAATCCACTCTACAATAGAAATCGAATGCTGTGATTATACTTTTGTAGAAAGCTTACATTGAGTCTCAGATCATGTTTTGGATGTTATCTTTTTGTATTGAGTTTTACTTGAGACTTGTTTAGACTCTAATAAACATGGCAGATTAACTCTGAACTGTTGTGATCTTGTGTAGGTTGTGGGTCTGGACTTAGTGGGGAGACGTTATCTGAGAGTGGTCATCAATGGATTGGATTAGATATTTCACAGTCAATGCTAAGTATGTGAAATTGGGTTAATCAACGGAAACTGTTTTTAAATGTCCATACTCTTTATTTGACTTTTTGAACAAGCATTTTTATCTAACAATTCAGATGTTGCGCTAGAGCGGGAAGTTGAGGGCGATCTTCTGCTAGGTGACATGGGTCAGGTATTAATGCTAATGTAGCTTTATTTTTTGTTCTTTGTGAAATTATTTTAGTTTTTTATTTAACAGATTATCTAACTAGTTATAGCACGGCATGACATTTTTGGCTACAATTATTTAAAGCCATGGCCCCCAGTTGAAGTGTAGAAAAAGATGAAATAAAAACTGTGGACTCATTCTGAAGTCATTTTTTATATTTCCATTCTTCAAAAAGCGTGTACCTTAGTTAGCCTTGTTAATGTGTATTGCTTTTGTTTGAACTAACAACTTTCACAATTTTCATCATCAATTTTTTTTTCTTGCTCATGATGATTTTTTTGACTTTATTTATTTATGAAGCCATATTCCACTGTATAGAATAACATAGTAAAGAAATATAAGAAAAAATAAATTGGGAAAATACAATGAAGTTAGTTATATCAAGGTATCACAATATGTTTGGATTCCATTGCAGGGATTAGGACTTCGTTCAGGAGTCATTGATGGGGCCATCAGTATTTCAGCCGTTCAGGTTCTCTATTTTCTTGGAACTTCTGGTTCTTGAGGCAAATATCATACACATGTTTTTGTTCTTGCTTTATGTTTTATAGCCTAAATCTTAATTGAGTTTTAGAGTCTCCTTTGAAGTGGGTATATGGAATCAATATTTGTGCAACCTGTTGGTCCCATGTTACCGAAAGATCAGATTCTAATAGAATGTTTAATTTCATCTGTAGTTGCACTTGTAACATGAAGGATTCTTTAATGCATGCCATATATTTTATTGGGGACATTTTGATGTTGCTTAGGAAAGATAGAACATGCTCTAAGTATGGTTTATACGTAAAACTTCAGAATATCAGTGGCTTGTATGGATTATTTAATTATTTTTTGTATGGTTTTTCAGTGGTTGTGTAATGCTGACAAGTCCTCTCATGATCCGCGGTTGAGATTGAAGTAGGTTTGGATATATTTTCTTCTGACTTTTCATACAAAAGTGTGCATGAATTAGCATTTTTTTTACTCTTTATTTTTGGAACATTATCTTTTCAGGGCATTCTTTGGATCTTTATACAGGTGCTTAGCAAGAGGAGCAAGAGCAGTACTGCAAGTGTATCCAGAAAATATAGCTCAACGTGAGTTGATATTGAGTTTTGCTATGCGTGCTGGATTTTCCGGTGGGGTGGTGGTTGATTATCCTCATAGGTGCGTGCTCCAATTTCATTTGAATATCTTTTACATTTTGTCTCAAATTGGCAATTGCTTCTTCAATTTTCTGGGGAACTTAATCCTTTTGTCAACATTGTATCGGAATATTCTATTTCTAAGATATTTTTACACCTGGCATTATAATGTCTCTGATCTTGACTTAAAATGCTGCAAGCATCACATTTCACTGAATTGAGTCTCTTAGAACTCATAAATCTTTTAATTTATTTTTTCTCTCAGTGGATTTATTGTATATAATGATACGAATGCCTTTGTAATTTAATCAGCAAACAAATTAATTAGGTGTTATATAACATACTTAGTGATGATAAGACAGTGTTAGACATCGATTTATATTGTTGAAAGATTGAGTTTTGCATGTAAGAGATTGACAAGAAGCATATTTTTTATATTAACTTCTTATTTTTCAACTAAACAGCGCAAGGAAAAGAAAAGAGTATCTTGTTCTCACTTGTGGTCCTCCATCTTTAAGCACAACTGTACCCCATGGAAAGGATGAAGATGGTGGGAGTTGCTCTGAAGAGGATAGTGGAGATGATGAAAATCAGATGGTCAGTTTTCTACTCGTGTTCTTTGCCTGCTAAGGTTATCTGGTTTGAAGGAACATCATTTTGTTTTGTTTTTCCCTCTTACTGCCTTTTTCTTATTTGTGATTTTAGATCATTTTAAATTTAATAATTTTAGACTAAGTGTAGGGCCAATCATTTTTTTCTGACAAAATATTAGGACTGAAACAGGGAGAAATTGAAGGGCTAAGTAATAGATTTCTTAATTTAGAAGAGCGCCCCAAAAAATCAAGGGACTGCAAAAAACTGAAGCTGAATAAAGATTATTTTTCTTTTTTTTTGTCTACTTGTAATATACCCATGTATGTGTATATATGTAGTGGCAACTTGTGAGATTTGTTTTATATTTCTTAAAATATTTGTAATATAGTAGGTGGTGCTGTTAAATTCATAACAAGTTATGCATAGATACATCAACACACCCATGTATGTTTATATATGTATTCTCCATGTCGTCAACATGTGGGAATCATATTTCTTTGTAGAATGGCATATGGGTGTGAGCCTGTTTCATGTTTGACTTAGTTGCTGCATTAGAAAAAAAATAACTATCCATTTGTTTTTGGTGCATATGCTGTTCATTTTTGGTGTCATTTTTTGTGTCAATTTTGGGTGTTTTCGATTGCTGTAGGTGAGTGTTGCAGACAGGCATAGACCAAGAAAAAAGCAAAAAGTATCGAAGAAAGTGAAGGGTAGAGATTGGGTGATCAAGAAGAAGGAACAAATGAAAAGAAGAGGAAACGTGGTGCCTCCAGACTCGAAATACACAGCTCGAAAACGAAAGGCACGATTCTGATCTCTTCATTTATACGTTTCTTCAATGAAATTGTTTTTAGTAACTTTGTATTATTTATGAGTATTAGTGTTTTGCCCTTGTCTTTAGATTTTTCAGCCAACTCGTCTTGTCTGTCTGAGTTAGTGAAAAAAGAGGCTTGGTATGTACTCTAGTTGAAATACTCCCTAGTCATGTTGAAAGACATCAACGTGTGATTATATTGTTAGGATATTTTGATCAATTATTTTTCATTATTAATGAAAAGATCACTCTTACGATTTTACTTGGAAACACATTTTGGGCCATTTTTGTAAGCATTATATTTCTATTATATAGTTTATTGGATTGAAAGTTGTACTTGACTCAATGAACTCGTAGCCTCTGACATTCCAGCACAAAGCACTCTTGTTGCAACTTCAGCTCTTTTCCCTTCACTCATCTCCTTCTCCTCCATCAGTCCACTGTTGACTATCTCCACATTTCCACCGATTTCTTGGACCCTCCCAATATTGAAGTGTAGCGCGTGGCATCGAGAAATCTTGACCATTGGGGACAGAGTCCAATGGATGATAGCCAGTGGTAATTTTACGTGTTAGGGTCAAATCGGATGCATCATCGGAGGAGTCACCCTGACATTGCCCGGACAGCAGGAAGGGATGCAGGCTCGGCAGTTGCTTAGCACGGTCTCGTGATTTAAAGCCAAATGGGACAGCATGTGATGAAAAAAAAGCTTCTCTCCAGGTGTCTCAAGGTAGTCCAGCAAGTAGGAGCTTTGCTTCATCTAATGATCTGATAGCTCTCTCTCTCTCTCTCTCTCTCTCTCTCTCTCTCTCTCTCCCTTCACTTTCTACGTTTTAGTTGATCTGCTTACACAAGAAGAGAGAAAAGGGCTTAACTTCATTGTGGAGTCTGATAGCTTTAAGATAATTAAATTTGTTATGAGTTGATACAAATCACAAACAATTGCAGTGTTGTCAACCAAACATGCAAATAAAATTTTGAGGTTCTGAAATAGTTTAGTCTTTAATTAAATTTCGTATTTTTAATTTATCTTTTATAAATTAAATTCATTTAATTAACAACTAAATGAACAGTTAGAAATAATGGATTTTAGGTGACAGCAAAACAATGTTCATATGAAGAGTAACAGAAAGTGGGATGCTACGAAGGAAACTGCCTTCCCAAATCCTATTCCGCCATTCCGATTTCAAAAACACCGACGCTGGAGAGCACCATCACCGAGCTATCTCTGAAACCCTCTTATCTTTCTTGAAAAGATGTCTAAATATCAAACAGTTGCAGCAAATCCAGGCCCAAATGCTCACCAACTTCGTTCACAAACCAAACTTCATCCTCTCCAAAATCATCGACCTCAAAGATTTCGCTTACGCCTCCATTTTCTTCCCCACCATCCACCGACCTGACGAGTATGCTTTCAATGTTATGCTCCGTGGTTTAGCCACTTCATGGCGGAACTACTCTCTCGCCCTTGTGTTTTACTACCAAATGAAGTTTTCGGGCCGCAAACCGAACAAATTCACCTACCCATTTGTGTTTATCGTCTGTGCGAATCTTGTCGAGCTTCCTCATGGACAAATAGCTCATTCGTCTGTGATTAAACTTGGTTTGGATGATGATGGTCATATAAATCATTCTTTGATAACGATGTATTCAAGGTGTAGCGAAATGGGAGGTGCGAAAAAAGTGTTCGACGAAATTACTGAAAGAGATTTAGTTTCGTGGAATTCGATGATTTCGGGTTACTCAAAAATGGGGTATCACTTTGAGGCAATGGAGTTATTTCGACAGATGAAGGAGGCGGGATTTAAGCCTGACGAGATGACTTTAGTGAGTGTTCTTGGGGCATGTGGCGAGCTTGGAGATTTGACAGTGGGGAGGTGGATTGAGGAGTTCGTCATGGAAAATAAGATGGAGTTGAATAGTTATCTTGGTTCGGCCTTGATTCATATGTACGGCAAGTGTGGCGATTTGAAATTGGCAAGGAGGGTATTTGACGGTATGAAGAAAAGAGATAATATCACCTGGAATGCCATGATTACTGGGTAAGAAAATGTAAATTGTGCTTGAGATTTTAATACATGGAAGATCTTAGTTTATATTTGGGTTATACCCATTTGATGAAATTGGATTTGAATAGTTTGCAATGTGAGTGTTTCTTTATATCGCTTCAGAGCAACGTTTTCTGATCTTGGCCAGTTTTACTCTATGAATCTTTTTTTTTTTTTTAATTTCCTCTGTAGTTCATCTGCATATGCAGTTCTGATTCACGCCTCTTGTCGGACGAGCATATCTTAGGTATATAAGAAATTTTTTACTAAAAGTTCTTTAACAGAAAAAAAATAGAAAGTGGTGTCTTAATTGATTTTCTTTTCTGAATATTTCGAAACTTTTTTTTTTTTTGACTTCTTTCCAAAAACATCTTATTATTTTTGGAAATCAAAACTATTTTCAAAATACATTATGATAGGTTGCTATCTGCTATTTTCTTTTTGAAAAATAGCACTCAAACAGGACACCTTGTGTTTGCTGTGATTTTAGAAAGTAGCTTACCTCAAATCTAAAGATCAACTATGTGTAAGTTTTCTTACTTGGATTTTACTATCTAAAGGCGACGGGCTATAAGCAATAGTCACTTCATCGTGCTAGTAAGGAATGTTAAACTATGAAATCATCACCAATTTGCATGAATGTCTTTTAATGACATATTAAAAACAATTTTCTTTCTAGAAATTGTGCACTTGGTATTAGAATAAAACAATGTTCACTCTATGAAGTTTTATGTTATGTATTTACTTCATTTTTTAGATATGCACAAAATGGGATGTCGGATGAGGCCATTAACTTATTCAATGTCATGATTGAGGCTGGCAATGATCCTGATAAAATCACATTGGTAGGAATTCTATCCGCCTGTGCTTCAATTGCAGCTCTCGACACTGGAAAACAGGTTGATTTATATGCTTCCCAATTGGATTTAAAAGATGATATTTACATTGGTACAGCATTAGTTGACATGTATGCAAAGTGTGGAAGTTTAGACAATGCACTTAGAGTTTTTGAAAACATGCCTTGTAAAAATAATGTTACTTGGAACGCCATGATATCTGCATTTGCGTTCCACGGGGGTGCCCAAGAGGCCATAACGTTATTCAAACGCATGATAAAGGAGGGAGCCGTTCGACCAAATGAAATCACATTTATTGGAGTTCTTTCTGCTTGTGTGCATGCTGGATTGCTTGAAGAGGGTCGGCAATTTTTTCATCTTATGAGCTCTTCATTTGGGTTAGTCCCGAAAGTTGAGCATTTCTCTTGCATGGTTGATCTTCTAGCACGAGCTGGTCATTTGAACGAAGCTTGGGAGTTTATTCAAAAGATGCCTGAAAAACCTGATGAAGTAATCCTCGGGACATTGCTTGGTGCCTGTCAGAAACGCCGTAATTTGGATTTGAGTGAGCGGATAATGAAGTTACTGCTTGAGATCGAACCTTCGAATTCAGGGAATTATGTTATTTCGTCGAAGTTATATGCTAACGCGAGAAGGTGGGATGAGTCAGCCAAGGCGAGAATGCTGATGAGGCAGAGGGGTGTAAATAAAACTCCTGGCTGTAGCTGGATTGAGAATGAAGGACAACTTCATGAGTTTCATGCCGGTGATGATTTATATGAAAAGTCGACTGAGATCAACCGAGTACTTGATTTGCTGAATGAGGACCTAAGGAGAGAAGGCTATGTTCCTCAACCAGATCTTCTATGAGGTTAAAGTTCTTGAATTTAGGTCATTCCATACAAAAAGTTTTTAGAATGCTAAGATTTATGTGAATTCTGACCTTTCTAGTTCTTGGTCAACTCAATTACTGTGTCCTTTTTATTTCATCATCATTTTTAGTATATAACTCGCAATGGAAATGTTACAACATGCAGGATAATCACTCCGTTCCCTATTCTTTCTTCACATTCGAGGGATAACCCGAAGAAGAAATGGCTAGTTCAACCAACTCCAAGCATTGTCCTTGTGAATAAGTTGCCTCCAATTGAACCACCATGATTGCATTGTATTGCAGCTCCTTGTTGCCATTCCTTGTTAGGTGAAGCAATTGATTCGCCTCGGAAAGGGAAGAGGGAGACCGACAAAGTTTCTAGATTCGATAGTTTGCTCATTTGTCTGTATCCAATGTAATGCTTGGATTTGGCCTTCTAAATCAACAGCTTGATGGAGATATGGGGAGAATTGAGGCAAGGGAATCCGGAATAGAGGTAAGAAACATCATTAAGTTGCTCCTGAAATGTTCATAATCTCTTGCTTGTAAGATCTGTAGTGGAGTCTTGGTTGGTACCTGAGATTCTTTCGTTACTTATGCTGCACCTTCACTTTGTAGTAGCTGAACATGGAGAAGTCTAACACTGCACAGCTGCATGCGGGGACTTATACAGCACTCAACAACTGTCTCCTTTCATGGTCGAATTAGACCCAAATGACTGTGAAGCTTGACATCTAGGCTTGTAAGCACTTGACAACCTCTCATTGAAACTTCATTTTTGAAGGTTAGTTATATCCAAGTCTATAGTGAATTTGGTAACGAAAAGGGCATAATGATAATTTCATTTTTAAATTAAATGGGTAATGCTAAATTTACGTTCTATGCTGATATCTATGTCTCATTCATTTGATCGATAACCCAAGCATCGATTATTTTAGTTATTTCATTTAAGGTCTCACAGCAAAGAGGGGGCTAAATGATATATATTGAAAAATGGTGACCTCTGAGTGGTTTAGTAGTCCTTGTTGCACATTAATGGATGCTCAGAATCGTTTTATCGTCACTGAATCTAATGCCTTTCTCTCTCTAAGTGGAAGTGGCCAACACATATCATTGACTTCCCTACTAACCTTTTAGCCTACTTTTTATTGTATTTTTCATTTGGTACAAGTCAACTAATTATATTATCTCCCATAATTATATACCAACATTACCCTTTGTATTTTTATTTAATTTTTTTAATAATACATACATTAATATTTTGGTCTCAAACCTCAAACCGACGAGATTATCTGAGCTTTGTTCTTAGATATTGTTTGTTTTGTGTCAATGTTTTACACGGATTTGTTCTCGAGTCTTGTCCAAAACTCTTTTGTTGTGATAGACTAGTGCAGCTAAGATACCCTTTTAAGTCTTTCTAAATATTTATTCTAAGATATAAAAAATTGATAATAATTTCAAGTGAGTTGAGTTAATCAAAGTTTATTTCATTAATTTGAATTTAATGGCCTACAAATAAAGGGGTGATCGTTGCCTACACTTTTTACGTTGAATTTCATTATTTAATTAATGTGTTTAAGAAAGAGATTTCAACTTAAATTCATTCTTTTCTTGATATGGGTGTCACGTTTGACCTAAATATTTATAATTTTCTATTTCCATGCATTCCCAATCCATGTAAGCACCTTAGTCAGTGACATAAATTTCAAATAAAATATTTTTATTTTCCTGAATTACTTTTTCTTGAAAGCCATAATGTGACGTCATATTATTTATTTTAAGGGACTGAAAATTGTAAATAGTAGTAATAATAAAATTGGGTAACATCAACCACATACGTGGCAAAGAAAAATAAAAATAACAATACTCAAATTATAAAACAGATGAATTAATCACTTATTTTAATCGATTTATTTAATGAATTAAATGAAAGCCGACCAAAACCACGTAAGTAGATGTTGAGCCGCAAATTTGAAGCAGCATAGGAAAGAATAATTCCACGATTTTGAGGAGTCAAAGCTCTGCTCCTTCCCTCGAAATGTCTTCCACTCACTTTCCTTTTGAAGTAATATTCCCTTTTTTTTTTTTTTAATTAAAATAATATTTGTTATATTATCTGTTCCTTTGACTTCCACGTCTTCGTTATCTTATGCTCATGTGTCATGCCTTGCGTGACCATCAATTTTCAGAAATTCACTTGATTTAATGTTCTATCAGCAGAGCTTGTGGGTTTAGAACATGCTTATCTTCCTTAAATAATAAAATATGTTAGCTTTGGATCTAAATCTAGACTGTTGTATTCTCCAGTCTTACCATATTCATGAATCATCGTTACTTTACACTTCTTCCACAAATGATGTCAGATTGCGTAACTCTATATACTCTGTTCCGGTGATTCTGGGTAGGGTTTGTTTTCGGTTCTAATTTTTGAGATCTTGCATTGTCTTTCAAATTCTTTTTTCTTTTTACCGAGCTAACCGGAGGGGAGGGGGGACACGTAAGAATATATTTAGGACTTATTTTAATCGTAAATTAGAATAATTATGGACAAACTACGGCGATGCAGAGGGACTGCCACAAAACTGTGGATGCTTGTCCTATTTTTCTTTTCTTTCTTGACATTAATATTTGGAAATAAAAATGTAGGGAATCCAATTCTTCGGTCATCCCCTCTATAAAAACAAGGACAGACCTTGGCTCTAAACCCATGAGCTTGTTCGTGGAGTTTTGCCGGAGAGATTTTCATGAAATGGCGGGGAGTTGAATGCAGCCAAGGATGACTTGCCGGAGTTTCGATCTGCCGGGACAAACTCGAGATGAGCTCGGGATAGGCCGGCAGGTTGTCCTTGGCTACGATTTAATTCTCTTCCATTCATGTTAACCTCTCAAGGCACACTTTTCGTCTCTCCTCTCTATTTCTTTTACCATTCTCAGTGCTATTTTCATGCTTTCTTCGTACATTATTGGCCTTTGGTATATGAAGCTTATTGAATTCATATTGTTGAGTTAGGATTTTCACGAGTTTTACACGTATTTACCCGACATACTAACTCATCATACTGCCAAATATATAAAATCTCGGAGTTTATTCTTCGACTTTTATTCTTCATTTTCACATCGGATTATTTCAAATATCAATAGGAAATACTCAAGAATTAGTCAACCATTGATGAAATGATTTGTAGAAATTACTAATTACCTCATAGTTCAATCCATATTTTTCAAAATTTTAACCTAATCTTGCTCCCCTCCATCACTCGAGCTTGTAGATAAAGTGTTAGTTTAAGTAATGTTATTTTTTTTTATAATTCTAATGTTGAATTAGTTACGTTTTTTTTTACCAAAACAATGAGAGAACGTTTACGCTATTATCGCAATAGTTGGATTTTAAAATTACATCTTCGGTCAAATTTCTCATGTAATTTAATAATCATCAGCAACACGTTATCTTGTTATAGGACTTGCTAATTTTGTTTTATAATACACTTAAGTTCAGATAAATTACTTTAGTACCCAAATGTATGACAGGAAAAACAAAATATTTGAACAAATTTGTTAAAAGACGTTAATTAGGCTAAATTCTATAGAGTTTATTTAGCAACTCGAACCGTGACGACAATGACAACACAAAATTAAGTAATTGTAAAAATTTAATTTTTACTACGAGAGTTGCAAAATCTCATTTCTGTTAAAAAGAATTGAAAGATTTATAAGTAAAGTTTTGTTATTAACTTATTACGCTGCTTTTTTGGGATATAACTCAAGAAAAAAATTATTAAACTTGGCCCAAAATAAAAAATATTGTGTTAGAGTATTTCAAAATTTCACAAATTGTATCACAGTCAAAGTTTAATTGAAAATTCGACCAATAGAGACGTCGAACTCCTAAGAGAAGAAAATTATTATAAACCCTCTTGAAAACAAAAATAGCCTAAAATCAAGTGATTGAGATGGCTCAGTTTGTACTAGTAGAGTTGTATAGTTCAACATCGCTCAAAAGAGATTGAGGTGTTAGATTCATAAGTAGAATTCGCTTTCTAACCTAGCATAACACATTATTTAGAATAAATCATTTTTGTAAATTAATCAAATTCTCAAGTAATTTTTTTTAATTTATCAACGTCTAACTATTTCACAATTGATTTTATATTTCATAATTAATTTGAATGCGGATGTAAACTTTTTGATCAAGTGGTAAGATTGGTAAAAGCAGAAGTCACCGCATCATTAAAAATCTAAAATAGCATTAGGTAAATAAACATTATCTCGAGATAAAGTTGTGGTACAATGTTTGGATTTCGACCGATCAATATTTAAAAATTTATTTAATAAAATATCAAATAATACAAAAATAAAATAAAAATGTTGAGACAAGAGAGATGGATAAGAGAGAGGGAGATCTACGAGGGAAAGTGTTTCTGATCCCAAATTTGCAACCGTAACATCTTGGCCTTCAAGTTTTATCAAAGGTCTTCTAGGGTACGTTCGTTTATACCTTCGTTTTTATTAGATTTATGGCAAATCGACCATGGTCCTATTATTAGGTTGACCGCTCCGTGCTCTGGGAGAACGTGATTGCTTTCTGGTCGACCACATAGTGGTTTTAACAAGGGTGTTCATGGTTCGATTAATCATGGAAACGAATCAAACTCATTCACGTTGATTCTAGTAATTTTAGAACCGAAACTAGAATTTTCGACGTTAGGAATCGAACCTGCATCTAACCAAAATTTTGAGCTCAGTTTTTGCTCGGTCATCTACTCATAATATAAAATAATATTTTTTTAATTTTATATATTAATATAAATTTAATTTTTACCAAAAATAAATTTAATATATATATAAATATATAAATTTGTGAACTTCAACTGCAATTGTCGCATGGAATCTAAAAATCCAACTTCTACATAATAATTAAAAGATTTTTTTTTATAAATCTTAAGGAAAGATAATTTTAATGATAATGTTTTGTGAATATATTTAATGTGTAATGAATTTCTAATGACATGTTATGACAATTATTAACAATTTAAGAGATTTTTTTATCAATCTCAAAGAAGATATTTTCAATAATAATATTTCATGAATATCTTTAATGACAATTTATGACCGTTATTAATAATTAATAAATTTTTTATTATTTAAATTTAAAACAGACGATATCATACTAATTGAGCATAAACTTTATATGTTACATCTACTATATATAAAAAGTAATACTATATTTATAGTATAATTTTAGTTGTTAATTTTTACTTACTAACGTTACAGTTATCAATTAGTACAATTAATATGATAGATCATAAATAATTTATCATATTAATTGTACTAACTAATAGTTATTACATCATCATATAATAATTAATAGATAAAATTAAAAGATAAATATATCATCATATATATACAGTGACTATTGTTGTCCCCACATCAACCGAATCAAAACAAACGGTATTGTATAAATTTTGAAAGAATTCTCTCACTCTTTGAATTAACTTTTGGAGTGAATTTTACCTTCTCATTTTCTATCAACTTTCGTATTTTATTTTATGTATGCATATTATGGATTTGCAAGTGATTAATACACTTACCAAATCTACAGACCATGATACAAACCTTAAATCTCTGCTTCTTTTATTGAGATTTCGAGTTTAAATCTAGGGTAAATAATAATTCATCTGAATCTTTTTTTTTTTTTCAAGAAATATTGTCATAAGTAGTGTCTAAAAATACATTCGATTAAATTGAAACTGCAAGCAGGAATCATGACAGCGGATGTTTGCACCAGACGGGCTAGGAATGTGCGGCCAAGACTGCGATGCTAGGTGTAAGACAAAGCACGAGGGAGAAAACCCGCAGGGCAGTTGCGAGAACTCCGTTGGAGTGCCGTTGTGCTATTGCTATTTCGACTGCCCCCCCGCCGCCGCCCGCCAGAAAGAAAATCTTGCTCGGTAGGATTGGGGCTTTGCAGTGTAGAGCAGTGCAACACGCAATGCTGCAATGACAAATGTGCATCGCAGTATAATCAAGGGCAAGGATACTGCGATATGATTGGCTCAACTTATTTATGTCAGTGTGATTATTCTTGTTAGAAACTAGAAATGAACTCTTCCTTATTTACTATCATCTCAAGTTGTTCTCCCATGGAGCATGTGTAATGGCTTCTTAAACTTCAAATGCATTCTTTTTGTGTTATGCTAAGTTGGTTTATTTTTGTTGATTTTGATTATCTCACTCAATAATGTATCAATCATTACTTGTTACGTCGCCAAATTTTTAAATAAAATAAAATAAAAAATTAAATGTATTATTATTCATTTGAGGTCAAATGGTAAAAACAATAACGTTGAAAGAAGAGAGTAAATTACAGCTTCGTCTGGGTTTATTTTGTATTTCTAACTGACCATAATTTAAGGTATTCATTTATTATATATGTTGATATATGAAAGAAAAAAAATTAATAAAAATAAAATATTTTACTTTAAAAGAGGGGATTGCCCCTTTGCTTCTGGGCAAAATTCGAGAGAGATCGCAAAAGAGGAAAGGAGAGAGATCTAAGAGAAGATGAAGTTCTTGAGGCTGAATCAGAGTTAGCAAATTCAATTTTAGGGGTTTTTAAAATTGACCTAAAACCGACAAATTGAACTGAGATAATCGATTCAGATTGATTTTGATCAGTTTTTAAAGTCTATTGAACAGACTTTCAATTCTAAAATTTAGAAACCAATAAAATTCAATTCGATTTTCGGTTTGACACATTCAAAACTAAAATTAATTATCATTAGGCTTTAATAATAATTAGTTTGGGTGCGAAAGAAAATTACTATTTTCTATTTTTGCAATATATAATTTAGTTAAGTATGTCTCATAGGTGATTTAATTATTTCTAATATGGACTAAAGTAAGCATAATTGGAGACTAAGAAATTGAATTTTGAACCATATCTAATTGTCAGATAATCTGATTTTAATTTATTATAATTTGAAACATATTAAATTATATTCCTAAAGTGTCCATACAAGTTTTCTCTAATTTTATTTTCTATTTTGAGCCTATTTTCTTAATTAACGATGGAACCAAAACTCAACCGTAATTTTATGTTCGATTCCGGTCCAGTTCTTGCACCCAAAAAAATTATGATTTCAATTTCAAAGTTATTGAAACTTATTTAAATCAGTTCAATTCTATAATAAAATCAAATCGAACCGGACCATTAACACTTTCCGTCTGAGATTGGCAGATACGGCAACACCTTTCAAGGATATGGCCAATCTAACTTCAGTCGGTTAGAAGCGTAGCATAATGGCCGAATGAAGCTTATAATGAATGGTAGTCAAAATTAAGACCCAGTCAACTCCAACACTAAATGCTTGGAATTACACAAACATCAAACCGAATTGTTGAGTATTTCTCTAGGATGCACATAAATGTGATATGTGTCACGACACAGCATCAAAGTGAAGTGCGTCGAGGCACTAGTGGATGACTCACACAAGAGCACATGTGTGAGGCCATTGCAGTGCCAATACCAAAATGTATATTGTTCCATACGTTTTTTAACTTGTTGTCGAAATAAATTCTATCTCAGTTATAGGATTCGTAAATTATTTTATCAATTTTAAAAGTATGCCAATGATGTAACAATTCTAGGTATTGGTGGTTCCATAATCCTAAGAATACATAACACATCACTGGAAAGACAAATTGTGAAAATTCATTTATTATATTTAATATGTTAGTTTTTAAAACTTGTCTGTGATACATCATAAAACAGTAAGTTTATACCTTGTCTCATAAACTGTGAATTTTTATGATATATATGTACATTAATTTACACATTTATTTTGAACATATACGACAAATATATATATTACAAGCTATGGATACGGGAGTCAAGTCATTGTTAATGGTGCCACTACAATTAAGGAAGAAAATGCATCTTATCTCAAGATATTGTGTTCTTGAGTGAGAGCCCCAAAACCCGATTAGGATGTCAATGTCTCGATCAATGTTGGGCGATGATAGTTGTTATTTATGTTTCTTATTGGACATTTGATGTTGCGATTCTGACCATGTTGCCACTGGACGGCTTCTATGCAAAACGGTGATAGCATTATTTTTTATAAATTATAATATAATATATAGCATAATTATTTTTTGATAAATGTCTCCCTCAACTTATGAAATTTAATTTAAAAATTATATTTTTAATTAAAAATATATGTTAATGTAGTCTTAGTAACTATTATTTTTTAAGAAATAACAAAAAAAATTTGATTAGACCATAACATGAGTGAAAACCAAGCCATTTAAAAGTTTTATTTGTATTTCTTTTATTAAATTACGTCTATATAACTTTTTACCTGTATCGATTTTTATATTATGCATGGTACCGTTATACGGCTTTCTGATTATTGTACAATTATTTAATTTCACTGGCCCATGTAACACATTGTGTGGTGTAGCTTGACAGGGTACACTAGATGAGTCAAATGAGATCTAATTAGACGAATGCATCAAGACAAGGAGAACACACAAGTGTTGACAGATCAAGCCTTTGGCCTACTGGGCATGTCATTGTTTTGCTTTTAAAAAGTTGTAATATATCCTAAATTGAGATTAAAATGCTTATCTATTAGAGCATTCAAAGTCAAACTCGATCTTGTAGTCAAATATATACTAGAATTGAATGACGAGAGATTGCTCTGCTTGTAATGTTGTAATATTTCAAGTCATTAGTTTAAACTTTTAAAAATTGACATGAATTTAATCCGTAATAACAATTAATGCACACATAATTCCTCCGAGTTTATTAAAATCGAACATGAATATGACAAAAAAAAAAAGACAAAGATTGATATCGAGATTTTTTAGGATCATCATTCGGCTCACGACTTGTGAACCGCCCTATGTATGGCCTAACTAAAATTTTATTTTTACGGGCGCAACCCAGATCTACTTTTCTATATTTACTAAGATTTTTTATATCAAATCAAAATATAAAACAAGTTTTGCAAATTAAGCATTATATATATATATATATATATATATATATATACACACACACACACACACAACACTAAAAAATATGTAATTTCACCGCATTCTTTGTGGTTCGTAATAAAAGGAATTTGAATCACCACAACTATATTAAAGTCAACTAAAACATCCCCGACATTAGATGTCAACTGAAAAAAAATTCTGTGCCGATAAGCACCATTAGCTTTTCTATATCTACCACTTAATATTCTATTCCCCCAAGTTATTAGACTCCAAGCTAATTGATTCTTCGATTGTGAAATGTGATAAAACACATTTATTGCACACGTGTTTGGGATGCATGTCAAGTTGACAAAAGATGCAAAAGTATCCCTAAATTTTGCTTATAAATACGATACAAGCATTGTAAACTGTATGATTTTAAAACAGATAATCCGAGAGACTAAGAGAAGATATGAGTCAAGAATGACTTGCCCACTTTTTGAGATTTAACGCTAGAAGCAATAAATTTTCGCGTCGGTAGGTCATTTTTGGCTCATGTTTACTCTTTTTTCTCTAATTTTGAAGCGTAACGAAAAAATATTCATGTGCGCTTCTGTCTCGCACAAAATGAACAAATTCCACACGATGATGTTATTGGTGAGAGAGTTCTCTAATTCCGAAGCGTAAAGGAAAGATGTTCGCGCATGTTTTTACCTCGCGCGTAGTACACGAATTGCAACACGATGGTGTTATTGGTAAGAGTATTCAAAACTATCGAAAACCCAAATAGGTGCCCTAAAATCCTTTGTTTATTAAGTCGGTTCAATTTCATTTTAGAATCAAGAACATCAATTTGTCTAGGTTGCTTTTGGTTTGTAGGGAAAAACCATTAACTAAAAACAAAACAAGATGTTTTCTTTTTCAAGTTCCTCACTATTGATTTAGATTCTTTAAAGTTAGGCTTTGAGTTTTAATGTTGTAAAATTGGTTGTTATCTTGTATTACATGGTAGATGGTTGCTTCTAACTTTTAATGTCACCATATAATAATTTTAATGTATGATGTCAACTTTCACTACCACGAAATAATTAAAGAGAAGATGGTTTGAGACAAATAACGGAGAATTGGTGTTTCGAGATATAAAAAGAGTGCAAAGAAAATAGGTACGAGTAAGTTTCAACTTATGGACAAGATTAGACGTTTTATTTTTTAAATAATATGATCGAATTAATTGCCTACACATTTTTGTTAGACATGAAACAAACTATCAACCCGTGTATGATTTTATCGTACAATACAAGTCGTGAAAACAGATGTTTAGATATAGATTGGGCTATGGCCCATATACATTGGGTTGTCAAGCTTAATCATTTTCGCTTAATTATTTCATTTTAATTTTAATTATGTTATACAGTTTTATAATGTAATTTTTTATCTGGCTTCCGTTTCTACCCTTAATTATATATATTCTCATGCTCATCGATGTGCTCTATTCCCTCTTTCTTCTCCTCTGTTTTTCTCTTCGCTTCTCCTGTTGCTCCCTCTTCTCTTCGCTGCTCATCATTCTTGCGAGTTGCGATGCTCATCGTCCTCGCTCCTTACTATTCGCTGCCCTGTACTTGATGATATCTCTTCTTGGCCATTGTAGATGAGTTTTTTTTTTTTTGTCAGTGATTTTTATACTATTGATATGGGCATTATTTGTGCTGGCGATATGAGAATTTTGAGCTTTTGTACCATCGCAACAATCTTCTGCAACGCGATGGCCAAGAGAAGATAGCAGCAAACGCAACAAAAAAAACCTCACCTACAATGGCCAAGAAGATATTAGCAGCATGTACAGGACAGCGAATAGCAAAGAGCGAGAGCAACGAGAACGATGAGCAGTACAACGAGCAGAGAAGAGAAGAGGGAGCAGCAGGAGCAGCGAGGAGAAAAAGAGAGGAGAAGATAGAGGAAATAGGGCACAACGATGAGCAGGGTAAAATGGGAAGCTAGATAAAAAAACAAAATTATAAAATTGTATAACATAATTAAAATTAAAATGAAATAGTTAGAAATAGTTAAACCCGCCAAATAAGCGTCCCTTCAACCAGTCTTGTAAGAATGTATTTTAAGAGAGTGACTCTAGCTCTACTTATTTAATAATACATCGGTAAATCGAGAGTAATTTAGTTATTTATTCATAGTTAGTTACCTATAAATGTGATAATCTAGGAGCGTCGTCGATTAGGTTTAATTTTCACTACAAATATAGTTTACGATTCTATTCACTGATAATGGTGTAAAAAACCAAAACCGAGCTGGTAGTCGAAAAATCTAGCCCAAAAATAACTCATAATTCTAAACTCGGCTCAAAATCTTAAAAACTCGTTTAAAATCAACTATAAACATAGTAATGCTAGCCTTTAATTTTGATAATTAATCGATGATATTAATAATTTATTTTAACTATTTATAATTTATTTTGACTGATATATTAATTAATTGGTGACATGTAATTGTCACGAAAATAAATATAAAATGTACAGTTAGAGGTTTAATCTATCATTATTCATAAATAATGGTAAGTTTCCCTAATTTTATTTTTTAGTTCTTACCTTACGACGTATCACTAATTAATTGATGCAATTAATATGATAAATTATAAATAATCAAAAATAAATTTTTAATTCCACCAATTCACAAATGACGCGCCAGAAAATAAGAGATAAGAAATAGAATGTATAATTGGACATAATATTATCATTTTTTAAATATTAATATTTATTTTAATTTCATAATTGGACTGAAGTGTTTATTCCTACACGTCGCGTAAATAACTACTCAATGGACCAGTATTATTATTATAAGAAAAATGTAATATCAATGCATTTTGAACAAATTGATCATACAAATATTGGTGGGTGAATTATATAAAAATATTGAAATTTAAGAACTTACTCTTTTAAATCTTGTATTGGAGGCTTATTGCACTAATGATTATCTGACACGTCAAAATAATAGTATTCGACTTTAAATCCTATAATTCTCCAACCAATTTTACCATATTCAATCATTATCATGGATTAAATGCTTAAATTATAACTATTGATCGGTCAGAAATACCATTTAAATATATATAAATGAGGAAGAGTTAGCCATTTTGAATTATGAGAAAACAAGGGTGGGTATCTGTGGATGAAGGGCTTAATGGTAAATTCATGTATAAGTAGTCAATGGGTACGATAAATCCGTGCGTTAATGCATGGTATCCTTAGAAAATCACAGCCACGAATGGAAGGGAAAGAGCGATCCATTTCTGCACGCGCTGCGTTGCCGTTTGGGCCTCACGCTCCGTCCGGATTAGCTTTTCCTCAATTCTCTTTATATTAAGAAAATATAAGCATTAATCAAATAAATAAAATAAAGTTTTTTATTATATTTAAAATAAATGAAATTTGATGAAAATTAATGAAAAAAAGTTGTTGGGTTATAATATTTAATTAGCTCTCTCACATGCATTGTAAGTAATCGTAGCTTCAATAATTTGTTCTTTATTTTACATTCTTCTTTTTTATCTTTTTCATTTCTTATAAATAAAATCTAACTCGAAAGTTTGAGGATTTTCGTTTTAAATTTTGGATTATATGTTTTTCTCAAAACATTATACGTTACTTCACTGCTGTATATCGAATTATACACTAAATACATTCATATGTCGAATTATATTTGAAGAAAATTAAAATGTTTGATCATTAAACTGTATATGTTATGGATGCAAAGTGTAGAAGTTCATATCGATTTGTTACAACTACCATTAAATTGATATGACTATCTAGATGTTTACTATTTGTAAACCCATTCAATTTTATATCTTGTTTTTAATGTTTACTAATAATATTGCGTTTGTATTATATAGTTTTACATTTTGTTGTTAATTGATGAATATAACAGTGTATAATTTTAACCATTTATAGTATATAATTATTTCTATTTGCCAATGAATTTACAAGTCAGAATATAATATTATTCATTATTAACAGTAAATATAATTTTTATTTAAAAAAAATTCTTATGCGATAATCTATAATTTTACATTTCCACCCCTTGAATTCAAATCAATTACTCAGTGTAGTTTTGCACTCTAACATTGCTACATATTATTCTGTGTATTTGTAAAATAATTATAACGTCTTTGTTAGTAGATAAAAATAATATATTGAACTATGATTGGGAGATGGTAGAGTGTGACGTTATAATGAAATATGGACTAAACTATTTGTTTTAAACGCAATTGAGTTTGTCACGTCTAATTCTAATCATAACATATAAATAATACAAACTCCCTCTCTTTTGGGATCGGAGTACTGAGTAAGAATTCAATTGTTTATTTTTGTTTGCGAAAATACCCTTTTACACGTGGCCGTCATGGGGAGGTACTAGACACGCGCGGAGAATGCAGAGAGGAATGATGAATGTAATTAGTGAAATTAATCGTGATTAATTAAATTAATCGAAACGCCGGCCTGAAATGTGTGTTTGGAATCTACCCTCCAAAACGACGACTGCTTGGTCCACTTCTCTTCGGACATTTTTTTAAACGCCCTCCTAGAGAGAGAGAGAGAGAGAGAGAGAGAGAGAGAGAGAGGGAGAAGAAGAAGAGGAAGGCCGAGGGATGTTGATCGATTGATTGAGTAGAGAACCTGTTTTTCATTTGGAAATTTGAGTGTTGCAGTCGTCGCATTTGCCGAAACTTTGCGGAAACGTGGTGGTTTTTCCTTTGTTGTTATTGTGGATTTGTGGATTGGATCTTTGAGAGGCGTTGATTGGAGATTGGGCTTGTAGATCTTTGATTCGAGTTTCCTCGATTTAGAATGTTGCTGTGAGGAACATGTAGCTTCGTAATCTTGGTACTCGCTTCGTTTGATGTCGCAAGAAACATGAAGAGTTTGTTATTATTCTTTGTTTTCTTAACTATTTTCTTTTTCTTGCGGCCCTTGAACTGAGAAATTAATCGGTGTTTGTGGCCTCTGGCATCATGATTTTGGGGATTGAACATAATTTGAATATTTGCGAAGATTTGATTGAAAATTGTGGTGTTTGACTCGTGCGGCTACGATTGGTTTTCGTGTTAGATTTGGATTTGGAATCCTTCTTGATTTTTGTCTTGAATTACTATAAGCTTGTCTTGCGTTGGCGGGGTTTGACTTTAATCTTAAGATTTGGTTATGCTACGTAATGTGGGGTTCTGAAAGTGTTTAAGTTGGTGGACTGCTTGAGAGGTTTGAATTTGAACATTTCACATTTGATAGGGAGCACTTTTTTTTTTTGTTCTTGTTTCGTGTGTTTGGAAAGCAAGAAAATGTCAGACAGGAAAAAAAAGGTGTGTTTCAGAGGGGGTGATCAATGTGACTGGGTTTGATAGAACTTTCTTGATTGGGTTTTCTCATGCATTACAAATTAAATATTTCCCTCATTTGTGATCACGAGAGATTCCAGAGAGTTGTATTTGCTAGTTTCTACCATAGAGTTTAGGATAGAATACTCATGCATCTTTTACATGGGAATCAAATTCCTTAACTAGTAATGATCTTTCAATTCATTTCCGATACTTCTGCTTCCAATTGGTAGTGACATTATTTAAATTGCAGTCTTCTGGCAGTATTCTGAAGTGGAAACTCGTAAATCAAGTTTTTTGTTGGCAAATAATGGACACAAACATCATCATCATCATGAAATCGAAATTATAATGCCAAAGTTCTTGATGAAGACTGATAAATTTTGGCGCATAGGGATGGGAGAAGTGAAAATTTTTCCTGGGCCTCGACATCGCCCTCCTACAAAAAGACCTCTATGGATTATCATGTTGGTTTCCATGGTCTGTGTGTTCCTAATTTGTGCCTACATCTATCCACTCGTTAACGGTGGAGCCTGTTATATACTTTCATCTAAAGGTTGTAATGTTATTACCAACTGGCTTCCTCCTGCTCCTGCAAGAGAATATACTGATGAAGAGATTGCATCCCGTATTGTTTTTAAGGAGATTTTGAATACACCTTCTGTCCGTTCCAAAACTCCTAAAATTGCTTTCATGTTTTTGACTCCTGGTTCCCTGCCATTTGAGAAGTTGTGGGATAAGTTCTTAACGGTAAGGCCTTCTACATTCTCTGTCATTTCTCATGCCCTTTATTTTTTATTTCTGGTTATTGTGAATTTTTGCTTTTTGTCCAGCCATTGGATAATATCCAGCTATTTCAAGTGGTGGATTAGAAGAAAAAAATTGTACCTTTTACAATAAAAGAACAGTGCTGTTTATTTGTTTGTGTACTACCATATCTTAAGATTTTATTATAGTTAAAGAGCTACTATAGAAAATCCTTGTCTATGTTGGGAGTTGGCATCCGTGGACATATGTATCTACATGATTATGATGTCGGTCTCGAAATAAATGGTGATTGTGGTACAGTTAAATATTGTCTTCTATGACAACGTAAAATCTCATTCCTTTTTTTTCCAGAGAATCATTGGTCATTCACTTATTGGTTAACATATCTTTTCTAGAAGGCAGATCTTTGATTGCCTTTTCCCAATTTCATCCAACTTGTTAAGACTCTCTATAGAAGCACTTACCTTAATCCTTGAAAGTTTTATTCTCAAGGATTTAGGAACGTTCATTTCTTTTCCAATATTTTTGTCATATTTGCTCCACATTGTGTAAACAAAGTGAACTATTGCTTCCTTAGCCATCCCGGACTTGCTTAATCGTGTCATTCAAAAGCTTTCCTTAGAAGATATGGCCAATATACTGAATGTTGAGAATTCTGTACACCTCCCCTCTTCGACTTTGGCCCTCAACTTATTCAGAAGTCTGGAGCACATACCAAACTTTAGGTACTCTCTTGGATTATGACAATTAGATCAACACTTGTGATTGAATAGAACAAAAATATACAGTGACTGCTCATTCTTGTCTATGGTATGTCTTTGTTTTATGTGGAAAACAATGTGTGGCGTGTTGTTGTTTGGCTTGTATATCTTTGTTTTGTTTATCCTTCTGCAGTTTTAATAAGCATGTTCTATTTTAGTTATGGTAGACCCGTTTTTTGAGGATATTTCCTTCTTTTCCCAGGGTAATGAAGACAGATTCTCCATTTATGTACATGCATCTAAGGAGAAACCTGTGCACTGGAGCCCTCATTTCTTGAATAGAGATATTCGTAGTGACCAGGTCATATATTTTGCATATAAGACTTCTTTGCTATTTTGAACTTAGAAAGTTTAATAGTTTTTCTGAGTCTACAAATTTTGAATGTTTGTGTGGATGTAATTTTTATTTACCCATTTTCTGTTAAATATAACTTAGTAAATATCATTTGTTCAGTATTTTGACCATACCCGTAATGGTTGTAGTAATTGTTTTTTTGAACGTGCAAAACAAAATCAGAAATGTGGCTCCACGTATGCAGGTAATTTGGGGTAAAATTTCTATGGTTGATGCTGAAAGGCGATTGTTGGCAACTGCACTCCAAGATCCCGATAACCATCACTTTGTTTTACTTTCTGATAGGTACAAGAATACTAAGATTATTGTAACTTCTTTGCTTCCTTAAAGTTGGTGGGTATTTTTGTCCTTTCAATCTTTGATTTCTCGTTTTGGTCGTGTAGTTGTGTACCACTGCATAGTTTTGACTACATCTATCAGTATCTAATGTATACGAACATCAGCTATGTTGACTGGTGAGCTCTGACATTGCATTACTGTTTAGATGTTAGAAGTATTTGTTTTATAAGAGTTTGATTCAAGTGGCTGCTTTTCCTCAGCTTTGATGATCCTGGCCCACACGGGAATGGAAGGTACTCTGAGCACATGTTACCTGAAATTGAGATGAAACATTTTAGAAAAGGTGCACAGGTATTGATAATGTTGAGATTTGGGGGAGTGTGATATTCATTGAAGCTTATATATACATTTGTATATCTTTTGTTTTTGCGATCAATTGTTTCTTATCTGTGAACAGTCAGTACTTGAAGTCAAACATTGTTTATTTATTAAGAGGCTTTTGGTGTAGGCAGTTATAAGGAACTTGGATGGTTTACTGGCTTCGTGTTATATTAAAGCATCTCTATTTGTTACAGTGGTTCTCATTGAAACGGCAGCATGCTTTAATAGTTCTGGCTGACAATCTTTACTACTCGAAATTCCGGGACTACTGCCAGGTAAAATTTTGATACAAGTTTTAAACTTAAGTTTAAACTATGTGATAATATATGTCGAGCTTCGCCTTTTTATTTGTCTTCTGTACTTGATCATGGAAGAGTTAACTATGTTTTTGTCTTTGCTTTCATCCTTATTATAAATTGTAAAAGGGGAAGAAGGGGGAGAATGAATGTTGGAATAGGTTCTATCTGGTAACTTGAGTTCTTTTTTCATGATTTACTGGAAATCAATCTCTCTTTTAGCCAAAAAAATAAAATAAAAATGGTTTTTAAGTAGTTCTAAGCAGCATGGTTTAAGCTCCCTTCGGGCTTTGATCGTATTTGAAGTCTCTCGATTTCCATAAAATATCCACCTGTTGTAGAGGTTCAAATTAAGTTTTTTTTATTGTTGGTAGCATGTGAAAGCATTCTCCTGATCTTCCACTACACATCCTATATGTTGCTTGCTCATTTTACCTACAAAGTGAAAGGAGATGTGATTTAAGCATCCTCTATGGGATATTTACATATAATTGGAAGAAAATTTTCTATTGGTTTGATAAAGCTTTTGAGGTTCCTGTATCTCCTGCAATAATAACAGTCGAAGCTATGCTTTCTCTCTTTTGCTCATAGCCACACTTTTTCAAACTTACATTGAGGTCAGATGATGGTAGATATCCCTTTCATGCATCTACCAGGATCCTTGATTGATGATCTTTTCGTTTTGACAGCCGGGTCTGGACGGAAGGAATTGTATCGCTGATGAACATTACTTGCCAACCTTTTTCAACGTAAGAATTCTCCTGTTAGTCAGCTGTCTTCCCCTCCAACTGCATTCTTACTGAATGAGATTCTTTTATACACACCTTTTAGATGATTGACCCTGGAGGGATCGCAAATTGGTCTGTAACTCATGTAGATTGGTCAGAAAAAAAGTGGCATCCAAAATCATATGGGGCTGAGGATATTACTAGCGAGCTTCTGATGAATATTACTGTATGTCTTTTTTTTTTTTTCGTATGTTCTCTTCACAAGTAATGAACTTTTATTTGATTTCAGAATCTCAGATGGCTGCATATATGCCTCTCTTTAATAACCCGAAATTATGCTTCTCTATGTTATAATCTTTAATGAACTCGTCTATTTTGAGATCCCTGGTCATATAAAGATCTGCTTGCAAGTTGACTTTATCATGGATTTGACCAGTGTCTTCTATAGCAAAGACCTGATTTACTATCATGTGATGTTCTGATAAAATCTTCAATATATGTTTATGGATTGACGATATATGATGATTTTGTGATTGCAGTCGATTGATGTTAGCGTGCATGTGACAAGTGATGAAGAGGTATGTGCATTTCGATCATTTTTTCTTCATTAAAGGAGGAAAGGATAGATTTTTTTTCTTAGTATTCTAGCAAATTGTGTGCTTCTTGTGTTCTTTTAATCATTTTGAGCTTCCACAGAGCAAAGTCCTGATGTGGCCTTGTTTATGGAACGGTCAACAGCGACCTTGTTACTTATTTGCAAGGAAATTCTACCCCGACGCACTCGACAACTTGTTGTCTCTTTTCTCCAACTATTCAACAATTTGAGCCAACAAATTGCGACTCAAAATTCTTTGGTGAGAGGGATTGTTTTTCACCACCCCGTTGCTGTATCCTCAAGTGTTCTATCTATGTATAGCTTCTGAGTCATGGAAGTTCCCGCTTTGTTGAGACATCAAATGTTGCCCAAGACTTGTTCTTACATGCAGATATTAAGACGGGTTTGGGGGCCAGAGGCTAACATGTAGGGGGCTGCTTCCTTTGGGATGAATGAGTTCAATTGTTAGTGCATTTCCTTCATTTGGGCTGTCGTTTTTCTATTTATAGAATGAGAAAATTTTGGGGTATTTATTTTTAGTCATTCTGTACAAGATAAGAAGGATATGAACGTTGAATTGAAATACATAAAAAAAAAAAAAAAAAAAAAAAAAAGAAAGAGGTAGAATTCTTGAGTTTTTTCATGTTCGATTCTGCAGACAAGTGCAATTTTTATGCCTTATTTTTTTTGTTTCTGAAATTAATTGAGGTCCTATAAAACAGATAGGTTTATGTATAATACTCAAGTGTTTTGGATTATAAAAAAAAAAATGGCGATCAATGGCTGGCTTTATTATACTTGATCATGAGCTTGAAATCAACTTAATTTCACTGAAAATAACATTAAAAAGTAAACATTCGTCCTCCCCGGGAATGGCCCTTTTACAAGCCATAGAATTTTTAAATATTGACACAAGTTACTCACGAGATCTACTTACATCCACACTAAATATTAATTAACCAACTAACAAAACTATTTAATACAAATAACATGATATTGTCTAATTGAAAAATAAAAATATTGACTAATCTAAATAACATTGAACTTGATAAAATGAAATAGTTCAATAATTGAAAAAAGATCATTCAAAAATACGCATTAAATACTAAGATTACATTATTGAGTTTATAATAGTAGATCCTTAAAAAAAAAAAAATGAAATAAAAGAAACAGAAATGCTAAGACAGACTATCTAATGCTAGATGCAGAGTCGCGCAATAGATGAATATGAATATCATGAGCTACCCAATGTTGAAACTTGTTGCTGATACATTTTTCTCAGTTCTTTCTTCCATAACCCAAGCTCAAAGAATGAAGAGATAAAGAGGTGCTATTCTATGGAGAATGGAGTCAAATATCCATAATATAGTTAGACCACGATAACCTAATTGATTATGTTCGTGCACAAAGATACTAGAATTACCTTGTATAAAAAATTTGAAAATCATTACAAATCTTACGTATAAACAGTGAGCATCCGGCTCAAATAATGGATAAATTTGCCAACTTCTTATGAAAAGCATTGCACTTGTAAATTTGCAAATATATAACATAACCTTCTTTGAGGGAGCTTTTTATACTCTCTAATTTGCAGAATTTCTTTCCATAAAGATCGAAATACCAACACTAGACTATCATGTATTAGACCACTACCAATTTTAACAATACATTTAAACTCTGCTAGGCAGTCGAGCTGGATGATCGAAGAGATGGAAGAAATCATTAAATGTAATTTATATAATAAGGTTCGCTCATAAAATCATTCACGTGACAATGTGTCATAGTAAGTTTAAAATAATAAACTTATAAAGTAAGCACAACAAGACAATAAAAATTCACTGTAACGGATAAACCTCCATTAATTCATGTACCTAATAATTTATCCAGAGATGGGAGATTTCTGCTATTATGGGCATCTTATTTTACTCCAAAGGTATAAGGTTGAGAATGTGCTCAAGTTGAGGATGACCCTGAAGGTGCTGCCAACAAGAAAACTGAGGAAATTTCAAAATTAGCATAGATGCAATCTACATAAAAAAAAAGGAAGAAAAAAAGAGAGAACTATCAAGAAAACTAATGCAATTCTCCATTCCACATTTCTACTTTATGGATATTCTATATTCATCAAGTTGGAAACAACTGAAGTTACTTTACCAATTAGCAAAATCCTTATCTGGCAAAATTAAAAAAATCCATTATCATCTCAGACAATTATCAATGCTCTAACTTGGCAGCTAATGAACTTCAAAAACATACTTTCATGCTTAAAAACTGCTAAAATTTCTTTAAAATAAAAATTTAAACCCATTTTTTATATTTGCTCTTGGTAGTTTGAGAATCACTAGTAGAAATGGGTCGGGAGATAGTATAGCAGCAAATGAGGTTAACAATCCAACAAATAAAGAAGTACAAAATAACCAAAAAATAACATGAAACAAAAAACAAAATTAAAATATTTATAGCAGAAAAAATAGAAATTAAAATTTTTATTCACCTTAGTTTGAATCTCCTGACGACTTAATGCCATGGCGCTTAAAAAATTCTCTAAATCCATAGGAACTCAGGTCATAATTGAACTGTAAATGTCCAGATATAAGTATACATTAAACATATCTGCTGTATAACTCTCTTAATTAATATATTATTCATCCATTTATTTATACTTGGATCGTAGATATGGCAAGGAGCCTCTTTGGCTCTTTCATCTCCTGGTCTATGATGGGTACCTAAAGCTAAGACGTCAATTCAAATCTAATAATTACTATTTAGTGAATTTTGAATTAAAGTTTTTCTGATATTGAAAGTCATTCAAATCACTAGATTTGAAATTAATAACTTGTGCTTAGGCAATGATAAGTAAGAAGATCATCCTATTGCTGCCATATATTGTGTACAATCACATAAATGCCAAATTAGCCAAACCTCATAAACTACTAACAGACAATAATTTGAAAGAAGCAAGAAAACTTACTGGCAAGACCTTCACGGAGTATTTTGTAACATTTGGATCTGCAACCCTTGCTTGATTAGCTGCCTGCATGAGATAAATAAAATTATAAGAATCAAGAGTTAAAAAAGAAAAGGATAAACTATGGAGGTTAAGAAATTTCTAAATAGAGTGAATACAATCACGTAATGTTACAAAGAAAAGAGAGAGAGAGAGTTGGAAAAAAATAGGATAAACTATGCAGGTTAAGAAATTTCTAAATTGAGAGTAAATACAGTCACATAGTATTATCTTTGTCAAATAGGAGAACTCAACAAAAAAGAAAGAGTGATGCAGCAGCGGGATGAAATAAAGAGTTTTTGCTGGGAAGGGAGAAAGAGGGAAAGAAAACGCCTGAGAAGAGACGAGAAATATAACTGGGAAGGGAAAAAGTGAAGAGAGAAAAAAAGAGAGAAACTCTATAGAGAGAAAGGAGGTTGAAAAATAGCAGCAATTTGCAACTCAATCAATAATCTTCGTCATCCAAGTTACAATCTTAATCCTTAAATAGAAGAACAACTAATAAATCAAAGTTATTTCTAAAATATGAAAAGTATAAGAAGATGAAAAATATTAATAAAAATAAATGAAACATAAATAAAATAACTAGAACTTAAATAGACGATATCCTCGTCAGAGAGAGAGTTGAAAAAGAAAAGGAGGATAGACTATGGCGGTTAAGAAATTTCTAAATAGAGAGTAAATACAATCACGTAATGTTATCTCTGTCAAATAAGATAACTCAACAAAAAAGAAAAAGACAAGAGAAGAAAAAGAAGAATAAAACTCAAATAAATTTTAAAGTATAGACCAATTTTGCACCTAACAATTATTTTTTAATCCATACTAAAAAAAATAGTACTTAAAGCTCAAACCAAAACAGCATTTACAAAAAGTTTTAAACATATGCTCGATAACTTGATCTCACATATGTAAAGATTGAAAAAAAAAATTGTTCAAAGAGAATAGCAGCAACCGGTTTCACATAATAAAAAAGTAACTCTTATGAAGACTTCAAATAATCCAAAAGAGAATTTATTGAGGCACCAAATTTCTGATCCTTCAATTGTCAGTACCCCCAATTGATTAACACATGAAAATTATCTTCTATGAGGCTAAGTAACCTTGAGACTTGTCCCAAAAGTTCTAATACGACGCAACATATCTTAAAACCAGAAAAAAAATAAATAAATAAAAAACAATGACAAGCATGGTACCCGCACAAACATGCATCAACTGCACAGTAGAAAAAGAGCATCCATTAAGGTTCATATCATTATATCCACCCATCATAATATTCATCAAAATTCTATGGCCAATGAAAGGTCAAGACCCATTTTTTCTGAATAAAAGAGATGATTCTATCTTTTTAGAACAAGCAAATAGAATATGAATAAAAAAATATAAAAAGAAATCATAAAACCAATAAAAGAAAAAACTTTATTCTACTGATTAAAAACCACTATGATTGTCTTGGATAGCCAAAAAATCTAATAGTATGTTTAATGGTGTTTTGGTTCAACTCGTAGTTTTTTTTAGCACATTAAATTAAAGACCTTAAAGAAGCAATGTAAATTGAATGAAGGCATAAAGACTGATACAAGAAACATTTATGAATATAATAGAAAACAAGGGGAATATTAAGCGCCATACCATCAGTCTAAGAAACAAAATGAAATAATATTAAAAGCAGCAACCAGACTCATAAAAATTAAAATCACCAATCACAGAGCAAAAGCATGTTGTTAGGACTTGACGGATCGAACCATCATCCATTACTTCGATGATTATCAAATCTATAAACTCTGATGTTTTTATAATTAACAACTCCAAATTGTTGGAGATTTTTTTTAACTAACAGAAGGAAATAATTTATAAATTATATTGAGCAACAATAGCCGACTGTGCCAGTGGTACAATGAAAACAAGACCTAGATTGCCAAAATAGTAGTTCTTACTTGCTCAGGGCTGTGAAAAATTTCAACAAATGGATATTCCTTCTTTTGCCGTGATATACAGAAACCAGGGTACTTTGGGCACTCAACCTGGTAAATGCAAAACAAAACTCAAAAAATGTGAAAGATGCTACAGTGTAATGTTAGGACTACAAAAAGAAAATGTTTCGAAATAACTTACTCGCAAAAATTTTACATGTGGATGAAACTCAGCTGCGGCTTCCTCAAGAACTTTGTCAAGATGTTTGGTTAAATTACTTCTGCATAATTTGATATTTTAATCAGATATAAAGAACCAAATGAATACATTTAAAGCACTATCATCCTATACTTGATTGTAAATGCAACCACAACTGGAGAGCCATCATGAAGGAGTTGAACAAACTCTCGCTCTGATGTAAAATGCATAACTCGCGGTGGCCCAAGATCCTTTGGATAACCAGTGTAATACCTATGCACAAAAATGTTCTTAGAAATGTCCCCAAATATTTAGACTTTATCAAAATGAAGTCATTCTACAAGGAAATAGAACGTCCAACTCCACCATAGCAAAATGGTGATATTTATATTGGATCTTAACTTTAAGCCTTTATTTCTAGATAACAAGTTTGGAGTTTATTCTGCCCAGGTGACACCTTTATCCTAAATAACAAGCATGTCTTATGTATGCATCGAACTTTGGGTAGCAATGCGTAATGGCTGGATAGGACCAGACCAGCCAGGTGACAGAGAATTCGTTGATTAAGAAGCTCTGCGTCTCTGACAAGATGAAGTAGAGGAAACTAAACTTACAAGGGTAGAGTTGCTAGGAAAAAAATTAACTACAAAAAACAAGTAAACAAAAGAGTGCCTCTTACTTGCATGTTCTACGGAGATGGCTGATCATGTTAGCGAAAGTGGAAGGCTCTTCCATTCTAAAATATGATGAATTTGACCTGCTTGAGAGTATTGTACGAGTTTCGTCAGATGTGTGCCATTAGCATTCAGTAATAGCTTCACTCGAAGGTACTAAAGGAGTTTCCTAATAGAGAGATAGGTTAGCTTCCGGAATACCTGAAATAGAGATAATCATCGAACATGTTAAATATTTGATAGAAACTGGTTTTCTTCTTACTTCTTTACCGAAATTTTCTACCTACTGTTCGGCTTCTAGTCCGACGGCAGGGAATGCGATTGAAGTCCAATGGCTGGGAATGCGATGGAAGAACGTGTGAAGACCGCGAGAACAAACAAGTTATATGCAAGAAGAAATCTACCGCGCGGTGAGTTGCCGATTTCACCTGCGAAACTGCAGTCTACACCTGTTTAGAGAAGCTGATGCGACGGTCGCTTCAGCTAGAAAAATGGAGCTAAGAAGAACACAGAACTTTAATCCCTCAGGCAGTCAAAACTTAAACAGCCCATACCTTAGAAGATAAGCTCAATTGAACCCAACAACCATTTTACCGGGCTACGGCCCTGGATGCAACCTTGGAATTCTACGTGGCCACCCAAAACCGAATTTTGCTCTCTCTATTTACACACACATATTCTTCATCCTTATATTTTATGACTCTGTAAAATATTAATCAGTACAATTAATAATTATTTATAATTTATTATATTAATTATATTGAGTTATTAAGATGTGATAGTACCTCAAGGAGGAGCAGAGGCCCTGAACTGGAAGAGAAGATCAACAACGCTAGAAAAGGAAATCAAAAGGTGCCCAGCTTGTTGCTTGGTCTCAGAGAAGATGGCTTTGTTGAAGCAGATGCCAACAAAGTCTAATTTAAGTGTCTATAATAATAATAATTAATGAATAAATAAATAAATGAAAAGAGCAGCACAAAAATCAAGTTTTCTCCTTCAACTGAGCAACAGGCACATAAACAGTAGAGTGTTGAAACATAGTTGATTTATGTGATTTCTTGGGTGGTTTTTTGGTGTTTGTAAATCTGAGTAAAACCTGCTTCATATTTTCTAATCTACTCTTAATTTTACACACTCTTTCCATCTCTTTTTCTGCCTCTTCGTATCCACTTCCTCTTCCTCTCCCCTTCTTCTTCCCTTTCTTCTTCTTTGTCTTCTTCTCTTTCATCCTTTCTTCTAAAAGCTTCTTCAAGCTCTCGTCATCTTCCCCAATCTCCAATTCATCATCCTAAAAATCCACATTAAACAAAAGATAAAAGAAAAATAAACATGGTGGCAACAACTGCAACATTACGTCTAATCACATCTTTGTAATCTTCCTAACTTTATGTAAAAGAAATGAGTCAAAAGCTATGGACATTGTCGGACTCCTAGAAAAGATACCTTGCTAGTGGTGCAAGGTCTAAGCAGGATTCTCTTGTGCTGCTTTTTATTTGAAGGGTTGGATGTCGCCTTCGACATCTTTCTCCAGCAATCTTTCTTAGCATTGTTTGATGCCAATTTATCGCCTTCGTCTTTCTGCACTGCTTCAACATTAAATTCCTCGGACTTGCTTGGAGATAGTAAAGGTTTTGTTCCCTCTGCCTGTTGTGCGCAAAACAGCCGAAGCAGAATTAGTTTTACATTCAAGGATTTGAAATGTACAACTTGTGTGCCCAAGAAAATGTTATATGTATATTCTACATATGTACCTATGTGCGCAGATGAGACAAATCATAACTATAGCTTCAATTTATTGAGGAATTGAAATATGTCAAGTAATTATATACATGATGTATGTATGTGTGCATGTATGCATGCGCATATGAATAAATCATTTAGAAACTCAAATTTATTGATTTTGTCTTTAATCAGATAAAAGCAACCTTCTCTTACAAGGAGTAGGAGCATTGCCACGTTGCATAAATTTTCACAAGGATGAAATCAGCAGCAATGAGAGGTAAATGTAGAGTTAACAGGATGCTGAGAAGAGATTTGGAAATATGCATTTACGAAACATCAACAAATGCCAACTCACCTTTCTTGCCTTGAGCGCAACATATCGTGCATTCTTGAACCATTTGTTGACCTGAAATTTACAAAATAAGCTTCTTCTAGTTGAAATTTCAAAAAACAAATTTAGATGCAAAACAGTCGCTCTCTGTCAGAAATTATCTGCAGGAAAAATAAAAAATAAAAACAGTGGAAAAATTCAATAGACTGATAGAAATTTTGCTCAAATGCACTAAATGGTCAATATCACAGAAAATTAATTTTTATAACAAGCTTTTTATTGTTTAGGAACCAATTACTACTTAACAATTTGTAGATAAAACTATCAGAGCATCACTAAGATAATTCTTAAAACTAAAAGAAAACTTCGTTGGATGCAAGTACTTCCCATTACCTTCTCAGGATCGATGCCCAATTCTTCTGAAAGATTTTGTTTGACAGCTTTAGATGGAAGTTCATTCTCTCCAAATACTTGGCGAAGCTTCTGGTATAATAAACATGGATTGCAAACGATATTAGAAAATCTGCAACTCAAAGGCTTGCATCAAGAGAAAAGAGAAGGAAATGATTCTTCTAAAACCTGAACTGCGTGACGAGGAATTCTGAAAGATGTCTTGTTTTGAAGTTTATCTTTCACTTCTATGCCCAGAGCTGGAGTCTTTTGCTTACTTTCATAAAGAGTAATAAGGGTGCTTGCTGCGTCAGACTCCTTCTCTCTCCTCTTTCTTTTTGCAGGACCCCAATCTTCATCTTCACTTACTTGTTCATACATTGAAGCTTCCTTTCCAAACATTTCCTATTGTAGCATGTCAAGTTCATAATTAAATTTCTAATCCATCTCTTTCCCCCACTCGCCTTTTGTTACATATTGTTGAATGTAAATCTAAGGCCAAGATTATGAAATATTTGAATTTCAACCTGAATTTGATTCCAACCATAGGCAACAATGAATCCAAAAGACTGACCAGCTCATAATATTTTATCAATTAACATTATAGACTGGCATTTGACAGAATTATGGTTTATGTTGGTACTTACGTCATATAACTTTCTATAATCAACAGAATGTCGCTGTCTCCTCCCGCTAATAACTTCGCCTTCAATGAACTCATCAGAATCTAGAGGGCTACGAACAGAGAGATTTTCAAAGTCAATGCCATCCTTTCCAGAAAAGATTTCACCATCTAATGACCAACTCAAGCTTGTAGAGCTGCTCAAGAGATCTGAAGAATTGTCATTATTGTCTATCTCATCAACGCAGTAGCTCTTTTCCCTTGTCTCTGGATTATAATCATCATCTTCTGAATCATCAGATGGCCAGTTTTCTTCTTGATTGAATAGTGAATTTCCACCATCACGAAAAGCAGCATCTTCCTTGAAAATATCCTGCAACTAGACATATTTACTCAATAAGCTTCATGCTGCAAAACAAATGGTGAGATGGAAAAACAAACTAAATAACTAGACAGCGACGAACTGACCTCCCAACGACTATCCATTGGGAAATGAGTACCAAGATGTGCATTCATTGCCTCTAGTATTTCCATCTTACACTCACAAAATTTGCAAAACCAGCCCTGATCTCCTGGAGGAACTGTAAATGACTATAAAATTAGAAGTCAATTTCATTAAAACGCACAGCAAAGTTTTTTTGTGGAAAAAGAGAAGAAAAGAGTAGAACTTACTGTGTTTAGTGTCCAAAGGTGGGTCTAGACATTTCTGGTGGAAAGCGCAGTTGCATGTTCCATCACAAAGTATAATATCATTATCTGGAAAAGCTTCACGCAACTTGCATTTTGCACAAATTATCTAGAAGGGAGATAAATTAGATAAATATATGTAAAATTTCAAGATTTATATCATCTAATCTGATTTAGGGCCTCTCTAGTTATAGTCTTACAAAACTATAATTATTTATTACATTTATTACACATCAAACAAAAGTGATGGTGGTGACCCCACATTGTACCAAACTTTTACATATAAACCCCGCCTTCACATTTTCCCCGAACAGTAGATAAATTTATTGAACAAAAAATCCCTGCCAATAGTCATATTAAGAACACAACTTAGAAAACTCACACAACTAGTCGCCCTAAAAAGCCGCATGAAATATAATGAGATGACAATATAGTGTGTTTAGATGCATGCACAAATTCCTATTCATTGTGTACAACTGTACATCTCTCAGGCACGTGTTGGGGTTATCCAAACAAACCGTTTTGGTTATTCTACTTCAATAAAAAAGAAGAATGAGCTTGTGGTGTTAAAAACTTATTGAGAGAAGTATGTACGTGTTCATGGTAAACGGATCCATCTGGACCAATAACAGAGTCTTCAATACATCCAACTGAACTCAGAGAATCTAGCTGCTGAACTGCATCTCGAATTCCAAGTTTACATTTCAAAATCTGCTTCCTTGCTCTTTGTAATTCATTTTCAGGCCTAATCTTTTCTCGACTACAAGAAAAACCAAAGAGAACCACCATATTGGTTGCATGAAAAACAAATCAGCTCAAAGCACATAAAACACCACCAAGTTCATTACATCAACAAATTGGTGACTAGTGTTTCATCATTTATATTAAATGTGAAGTATACATTTCATTATTTTGCTAGAACCTCTCTTATTGTAATTCATATTATTTGAAAATGTTTAGTTGAACATGAAAATTTTCATTTAATAGCCAACTTCCATTTTCAATTCTATGCATCTATCGAAAAGAAAACACGGCAGGTGTCTCATCACGTTGAAACACAACTAGAAAAATTAAATTTCCTCGAATATTCAACACTTTTTTTTATCTCCTACACAATTTCATATACTAGATTAATGACTCAACGCAGAAAGAAGCCAAGCACTGGTTTTGTCTGCTAGAACTTCTTAGGTGAAAGCAAGTTGTTCAGATAGAAGTTTTAATAATACATGCTTATTTGTGTTATCATCGGTTTCTTCACTTGCGATAATAGAACCCATAAAAGTGAAATTCCTGTAAATTAGTTTGTAGGTATTATAGCACAAATTTGTTTTTGAAATTATAGAGAGGGAAACTTTACTTATAAACTATATATTTTTTACTCTTCTAAGCAATGTAAAATTGTGCACTCCCACTGGTTTTTGGTTGGGCCCCATTGGACCCTCATTCCCTTCACATGGCGGACTGTCACAATATCTCTTTCCCTTCGGAGTCAGACGTTCTCGTTGGCCATATTTCCAGTTGGATAATGGCTCTGATACCATTTATAATGTTCACTAGTGCTCTGAGTACAATATTATCAGCTTTGAGTCGAAATCCGCACGGATTTTTTTTTTAAACGCGTTGTGCTAAGTAAGTATAAAGGAAAACTCGACTTATAAATTATGCATTTTCACTCTCCTAAACAATGTGAAATTATGCACCTCACTAGTATGGGCCGAATCCCTCCGGAGCTTATTTATCTTCACATACGGGCTGTCACATATAATGAGCCAAAGGTTTCATCTTGTTTTCCAAAAAAATAAAGACTTAACTAAAGTTTTCCACCACATCAAAAAAAAAAAAAAAAAACATTCAGTCAATAGTTCATACCTTTGGCCTTTCCAGCCTTCTCCAGAGTAGGCGTCAATGAGGTTCTGCTCCAACTTCATTTTGATCATTAGATACCTAGTTCTTCTCTGCAAGCGACAAGCTTCGTCTTGCTCTGCGTTGCGTGTTTGCCTCCTTTTCCTCGTCCTTTTCTTTAAGTTATCCATCTTTTGTTCCCCAACAACATTGTTTGCTTTCCCTTCAAACTCGCTCGAGCAGGATTTTTTATCCTGGAACCTAAAATTAGACTTCTTCTTCAAGGAATTTGTTTTCAGTTGTTTAATCTGACTTTTTTTACCACCCAGTTCAGAATTCTTCTTGGTCCACTTGTTCAAGGATTTAGCCACTTCCTTTTCTATCAAGCTTGAATCCAATCTATGTACATTGCTTTTGGATCTTGGTCTTTTCCTTTTACTTTTGAATACATTGCTGTCCCTTCTGAATTTCAATGATTCAATGAACTCACTCCCAGACTCTGTTTTAGAATTAGATTTTTTAGATTCTTGGCGGGCAGCCTTTTTTCTTGGGGCTTCCATATTAACCTCCGATCTCTTAGCACTACAAATTTCACAAGAAAATTGATCAGAAATGACTTGTCAGAAAAGATTTATGGCATACGATGCACTGAGTTCAAGTTAGAGGGTTAAAAAACTACCCCTCCAATATGAAGTTGAGTTCAAATATAGTGAATATATCGTACAACCTAAGATTTCTAATGAAGCAATTTGGAACCAAAATCAGATACTGACAAACTCATGAAGATGTAATTACCATTATCACCCAAGTCAATACTGAAATTTTCATAGGAAATTTGAGGTTCCAAGTGGTAATTTATGAGAATTACTGCTATTTCTAGCGGGTGAAATAAAGAAAGAAAAATGCTCCATGATCATTTTAGGCCAAAAGCGCACAGAAACAGTAATCGCTGTGTTTAATAATATAAACATATGTTTGATAGTATGAAAAACTAAGTGAAATATATGATAAGCCGGTATGATAATGGGGGAGGTCACTTTCTTCCAACAGCCTCTTTGAAATTTAAATTTATCAAATTAAGAGAACAAAAAGAAATATTTTCTCTTGATCACTGGTTGTGGCCAATGTAGCAGAAATTTTTATTAACAAATAATTTTCTTTTATTCTTTTGATTCCGTAAAAGTTAATAATAAACATTTAGAATTAAGTCTCCAATTGCATTTCTCTCCCACTTAATTGTACGTACAGCCAATTTATAGAGAGCCGTAGAGATGGAATAGATCAGTATTGAAAATTCTAAAGTAATCACTGAAATAAATCCTTCTCAACAATGAACTTTGAGCTCCTTAAAAGAAATTGTTCACGACTATCGTCATGGTCGCCTTATTTGTTCAACTTAAATAACAGCATCGAAATTCGATTCAAATAAAAATCAATTTAGTAATTGTGCCCAAACTTTCCCAAAACAAAAGACCATAACTTGCAAGAAACATCCATAAAAACGAAGAAATATACGGAATTACCTGATTAAGAGGAACAACGAAGTCGAAGACCTCAAAATTTAAACACCAGCAGTAGCCAAACTGCACAAAGATATGCTCATAGATAGCGAGAACGATCGAGCTACGAAATTCAAAAAAAAACATCCTTTTCTCAGACGGAACGATCGGCTCTAATTAGGACTTCCAACTCCCAAATCTTCATCGCACTTCCATCCACGCATTGATTTTCCTAAATCGATTCCTGATTTACCGACTCCCATTGAAGATCAAGATACCTCCAGTGTAAATCTCAGCTGAGATCTACGTCCGAAACGATCTTACATCCAACCGAAACAGAAATGAATCCAAACGAAGTTTCGATTCCAAGAAATGAAACTCCAAATTCAGACAATCCAATTCTCTGCTGCCGCTTGCTGTTGGAGTTGAACCATGCAATCACATAATTTAGTGCCTGGCAGGTATTTTGGTAAGAAGGGCTGGAATTGAATCAAGCACTACATGTTGGAGAGTGGAGACTTGTATTTTTTGTATTTTTTTAACTAATTAATTAATATTCATTTATTAAAAATAATAATTACTCAATAATAGCATCATTAATCTAGTCCATGACGAAATTAGTCTTTCGACCATCTCTTATTGGATTTACTGAAATGTATTTAAATAATAATTTATGAAATAATAAAATGTAGAAGTCAGGTTATAATTTTAAGTAAATACTAATTTAATTCAATAATTCTTATGACATTAATATTATTCTTGTTATAATGCCATTTTTTAGTAATTTAATCGTAAAACACGACTTAATGCAAAAAAAATATTATGTTATTTTAATTTGATTAATAGATTTTATGATCTAAATTTATATTCTAAAGTAAGACATTAATTATCTCAATTAAATAACGTCATAATTAAAATTAGAGTATAAAATTAAAAAGTAAACTTGACATTACTCTTTTATTTTTCTTCTAAGATTCAAAATTGTTAGGCTCTCCTCCGATCGTGATTCGAGTATTGGTTCGTTCGACCCGACGTTTCTATTAAGTCTGCTTTCGAGTTGTGACAAAAACTTAATCAAATTCGATAAATATGTTTAAGAAACAATTCAATATATTTTCATAAATTTAGTTTGGTTTAACAATGTTGTTATTCTATTAAAATTTTTTAGTTTTTACAAATACACTTAATATGGTTAATCGTGTGTTGATATTATAAATGCACGAACGAATTATTGGTCTATTAGACTACAAAATTATACGAAAGAAGACATTCTTTTCACTCACGCGTTATGTGTACTTTTTATTCCAATAGATCCACTCATTTTCTTAGCCAAAAAACACAGACAACAACCCACTTTCTAAGTTGCAGTCATGTTATTATCATAAAGTTGACAAATATTAAGCAAAATTTATAACCTCTTTGGGAAAATCAGATGTCTATTTGTCGCAACAATTCACTTATAAATTAAATAATTAATATTGAATGAATAATATTATATTTATTAATACGTCAAATAATAATCAGTATAATTAATGTAATAAATTACAAATAGTTAATTTTACGTAATTTAAATATTTCAATTTTGAAGTGGTACGTAAACAGCCCTCTTTTTTTGAACAACTTTCAGCCAAAAAAAAATAAAAAAATCAACTGCCCCTCTTGAAAACGAGCATCAACATAATTAGTACTCCTTTTGTTCAAATTGAAGGGTTAAGTTCACACGTATGAGCTATGAAATTTTTATTTATTTATCGACAATTATAAATTTACTTTCTAATTTTACCTCTCAAAATTTATTTTACGCATCGTTTTTAATTATTGTAATAATTAAAATACATTATAAATAAGTAAAATAAACATTATCATATTAATTAACTAGCGTCGCGTTATGAAATAAAATCAATACATAAAACTAAAACAGTGAACATATAACACTCTAATTTCTTGTTATCATTAAGCTAACTTAGCTTTGCGTTGTTGAAACAAGATTCTTTTTTTTATGTACTTGCACAATTGTACTGTGTTTTGTGGGTTGGGGATTGATCATTTGTAATTTGGGTCGTGGATCATTTATTTATTTATTTATCAAGACATCAATGATCATTTATAATTTTTGGGCACCTTTATTCACACCAATAAGAATGTCTGCAAGTAAATTACTTTCCCAATTTCATGGTTTTTCAGGCCTATTCTGAGTTACAACAAGCCCGATATCGGACTTTTGGTGAGCAGCAACTAATACGAGACTTCAGAGGAGAAACCCTTATTGGAGAGAAAGTAATTAACATTGTATGAGACTGTACTAGCTATGTTACTGCCTGTAATTAACATTGGATAGTGATCGACTTTCGGTAAACTGCGTCGTGTCCCAAAATACAAGTGCATCTATTTTTAAGCTAGGTGGAAGATGGAGAGCAAGAGCTGATTGAGGAAAGTGTTTTTATACATCTGGTCTTCTATGGACTTTAACCACCTAAAGAATGGTTTGTGGGAGTTGAAGAGTTGTTTAGAAAGGGTTAGCTCAGCTCTATTTAGACTCCATTAAAGTGTGGTGCCTTTTAATAGATTCTTTCACTTGTCTTGGTGTGGTCTCAAATCATTTGTCGGTCTTCCACGATATTATATATGCACGTACGTGTGTGTGTATATATATATGAATAATTTTTATTTGAAGTTTGAGGGGGTTGTGGTTATAATATATTTCAAATAATATTACTATTTTATTATATTATTTTAAAATATTCGTTAATGTATTAAACATTAATTTGTATAATTAAATCAATTATTTATAATTAATTATATTTATTATATATTAATTACGTCAATCATTATTTGACATATTTTAAAAAAATATAATACAATAATAAATATAAAACTACTCATGTCTATTGTTGAAAGATTGATGTAATATGAATTATCTCGAGTGTATGATCTAATTTTATCTTTATTCATCGGTAAAATAATAATAATAATGAAATTACAATAATTTTGAAAATAATAAATACAGTTCAAAATCTCAATTTAAGTTATATATTATTTTTTTCGATTTATGTGATTAATATTTTATTTTAATACGTTAATAATTATATTAATAATAATTGTTACTTTGTGAATAAGAATTAAAGTTTAAAATATTATTTAATATATTATTGATTCCATATTCTCATCAATAACTCCACCTCTTATTTCATTTAATTTATAAAGATTTGATTAGATTTACAAACTAAAGCCCATTTAAATTTTCAATTTCCTTAATTTTTAGCAGTATTATATTTTTTAAAAATGAATATAAATGAGAAGCTGAAAACCTAAAAATGGCAAAAATATATATTCCAACTAATTAATTAATTTGGAATTTCACTCCACTGTAGAAAATAGACTTTATTTTTATTAAAATTACTTTAGCAAACATTTTTTTCGGACAAAATAATTGTAAGAAAATATAAAAAGTCAAGTAGAGCCAATTTTAAGGTCAACGATATGCAAACACGTTGATCATAGCTAGCAGCAAACATAAAAAAAATGCCTTCGAAACCAGCATAAGATAGATTGGTCTAACCCTAAATTTATAGCCGATCACGAAACATGCCTAATAATTAATAGATGGCCTACTTTATATATATATTATTAAATTATATTTCAATCCTCACCTACGTCAATAAGGCAAGAGTAATGATAACCGAAAAACAAAATATTAAATATTAAATTTACAGAAAAAAAATCTTTTAAGGTGAAAAAAAAATTATATGCATGAGATAATATTTTTTTGTGATATTAAAATATAACTGCAAGTTTTATGATTCTATTTTGGGAGAGCGGGATGGCTAAAAATTTGATTAAGAGAACTACAATTGTAATTTACAATCAAGAATTATGATTTGAATTCTTTATATTTATTTAATAAAATAATCTCTTTTAATCTTAATTACTACTGATATAACGGTTATTGAATGTGATCAAAATAAGTATATTTAATGTTTATCACAACTTTGTAGAGTTTTTAATTTTATTAGTATAATATTATTTGTTTTGAGTTGAATCTTAAATAATTTTATTATTAAATTTCATCAAAAAAATATATTATATAAGATAAGAATAACAATTCGACTCCTAAATTATTTATTTTTACATCTCTCAAATGACGTGAAATTGTGTATTTTTTCTGATACAAATCGAGTCTTCGTTATTAGCAAAAATTTTAATCGGTTTTACTTTATGAAGGTGTGTTATCATAAGCTTCATTCTTTAGGCCAATAATTCTCAAACTCAGGTCTCAAAATGGAATCATCAAACTTCTCTTGAATTCATCGTGACATCTTTGAAAGCAACGTGATCATAAAAAATAGCCAACCATCCTTGAGTGTATGGCCACCGTCAATTGGATTATTAATATTATATTTTAAATAAGACTTAACTTGGAAGAAGTGACATCAAAGCAAATTTGCCTGTTTTGACTCGTAGGTCATTTGCATAAGTTTGAGTTCACCTTGTGATGTATACCCTTTATAACATAAACAATATATAAGGTAGAGTGCGTATTAAGCTTTAAATTTATGAGTGAAGAGTAAATAAATTTTCATATTTTTTCGTAGGTAAATGAATGCATGAACTTAGAATCATTAGTAATTAAGTTTTGGTCGTAAGAGTTACCGTCAAATAAATTATGTTTTTATCACATTATCTTCTTTGTTGAGCGATTTCTAAATATAAATAATTCATGATAAAATGATTTTGACAATTTATTTTAGAAAAAAAAACTAGAAAACTCAATGTGCGAGACAATTTTAGCAGGGATAAAAACTCCAACTGAGTTTTTAAATAATTTATTATTTCTCTGTGAAAATTTTTCGGTACAAAAAATCACGTGACAAAAATATAATTTATTTGGAGCCAACCATAACGACAAAAATTTAATTAATAATGTTATCAGTTCACGAAAATATTTGCAAAAAAACAATACAATAATCTATTTTGCTCTTTAGCGCGAGATTTAAAAAAACAATATGCATTTCTTCTTCTAAAATTAAAATTGTAAAAATAATTGGATCTCGACTTTTAAATTAATTACATTATTAATGTTCTATATTTTGAGATGATTAATGGAAGTAAATCCCAATGCACATGGACTCAAATAAGTAAATACTTCTCGAGTTTGATGTCCACGTGCTTGCCACGTCAGATTTGGATATCCTAATATAACTTCATTTTTTCCCTTAATAACATTATTATTTTTAGTTTTATTAAACAATTAATTCTATTTTTAAGTTAAATCTACAGCTGTTATAAAATCAAAAGAAAAGTGAGTAATCCTAAGTTAATAATCACACCATGACGTGACACGTATGCAGTATCCTTATGGGGATAGTGATATTTGTTAGTATTATAGAACTAGAACCAATCTTTATTATATATTATTCATTGAAATAAGATCATCCATGTCACACAATTAATACTTATTATAAAATTGGTCTGACAACAATTTGACGTGATGACGTGAACATAAATATGCCCATCTCTACCTATAATTGTGATAAACATGTATGCTTAATTATTCTCCAAAGACTTTATTTATTGAATTAAATTAATGTTATTTAATAGCGTGACACTTTCTAATACTTTTATTTTATCAAAAAATAAAAATAGCTTGAATTTATTTATTTTAGCCTAAATTTTGTCTGTTATTAAAAAGAGAAAAATAATTGTAAATAATGGAAGAAGAAGGAAGATGACAGCTCAGCCGACCCTACCAGACTTCTCCAAGCTTGAACGAGAAAGCAGCCCACCATTGTTCACCATTGTTCATCATTTCTACTTTCGTTCCCTTTCTTTGGGATTTTCCTCTCTTTTCTCAGCTCCCAAACACTAATTCTTCTGGTTTTTGTAGGAAATCATTTGTGATTTTGTGGATGAGTTTCAGATGATAGATCGACGACTTTCCAAGTTTCTCTCCCTTTAATTCTTGCTCTTTCCTCCGTAGCTTCCCCGTCCTCCGTTTTGTTTCTCCTGTTGATTCATCTGTTTCTTCACGCAATCTATCTCTCTCTCTCTCTATGACCGATTTTGTCTCTCCGCGACTTCTTCTTTCGCTCTAATTTTGTTTTGCTCTCTGGAAATGGGCGCTATCTGGTTCTCTGATTTCGTTTTGTTGGTTACAGCTTTCTCTCTCTAGATTTCCATAAATTCATTTACCCTCTATTTCCGTTTTCGTTTTGCTGATTAAGAAGAAGGGAGAAACTTTCTGTGATTTTCATTTTTGGCAGATTTCGTGCTAGTGCTGAAATTTTCGCGAAGGTGTTGAAAAATCCCTGGGCTTGCGCTAAATTCCACTGCCCTGGTCTTCACAAATCGCCATTAAAAAAATGTCATCTGCGCAGATAGAGACAACATTGCCAGAATCGGCGTCGGTGGCCTCGCCGAGATTTGTCTTCGGCGCTCAAAATCATTCCGGTGAAGATAGACGTTTCTCCGATCTCAGAGGCGTACAATGGCGTATAAATCTGGGAGTATTACCGTCATCTTCGACGACTTCTGATCTTCGTCGAGTCACTGCTGATTCTAGGAGAAGGTAACCTGTGCTCATTTTTTGTGGTCTTTAGAAACAATTATACTCGTATCTCTTGCTCGCTCGAATTCCATTAAGCGCAAAAAATTATTTGAGACACATACAGTTTCTCTAAAATAATGTTTGATCGAGGAGGAAATTATTCTCATTCGCTTTTAACTTATCCATGGAGATTCCGCGAATTCAATTGAAATTGTTGTATGTAAAGCAGACAATTGGAGATGTGTATACTTTATTTTTATGCTCATTGATTAGCAAATAGCTCAAAATCACAGCGGTGATGTATCACTTAAGATCAATGCTTCAATGCCTTAATCATCATACGTGAATTTTCTGGGTAATTTTTTTGATGTTTTCCAGAGTTTTGTTTAACTCTGGGTTATATATTATCAATTATTAGGAAAGGGAGCCTACCGTTGATTAAAGTAGCTCCTTATATGATTTGGGTACTGTCAGATGGAATATTTTGCAACTACCTTTATGGGTTCATGTTTTTTATCTACCATTTTAAAAGTGAAAGTACCATGTTAAGTGTGGCAGCCCGCTACATGAATGCAACGAGAGTCCAAGTGTGAGGACTTAGTAGAGAATGCACAATCCTATCTCGCTTTGGAGGATGAAAAATGTATGATTTATCAGTAGAGTTCTCATTCTTACCTAGTACAACATGTTTTTAGCTAACTATAAGAATAAATTCATATAGACTCTATCCTAATTGAATAATATTGTACTAGAAGCAATAATAACACCACAAATGGTATCAGAGCCAATGTCCTACCAGAAGTATGGTCGTTGTGGACATCAGGTTCCGAGGGAGGGAGAAAGATTGTGACAACCCGGCATGTGAAGACAAAAGAGTTAATTCATATTAGTAGGAGTGCACAATTCCACATCGTTTAGAATAATGGAAAATATATAGTTATAAGTAGAACTTCACTTTTTACCTAGTATAACATATTTTAGATTTACTGCAATAACAAATTTGTGCGGACTCCAACTATAGAGGACAATATAGTACTGAGAGCACCGAACAACGCTACATTAAGTAACTTCTTGACTTTTTTTTGTCTGATAATATTATTATGATAAAATAATCTCAACTAAGAGCTTAAGATTTATAATTAAGGATGATTTGTTGCAATATCAGAGAAAGTAATCTTGATTTCAAACTTTTATCTCATCATCTTATAATTTAAAGTCAAGGCTCCAAATTTTGTTTAATTATTTTTTTGCCTGAATGCTATGTATGAATAAAGTTGGATCTGATATGGGGTTCGCTCCTTACATACCCTTTCACTGGTTTTGAGAATGAAATGCGATAGTGTTTAAATGACACTCACTTAAAGTAATAATGTTAAAAACTTTCTAAGATACAATTCTTGAAATTCTGAATGTTTTTTTTGCCTCGATATAAAATTCATAAGCAAGCTCTGAAAAATAATCTAAAATGGGTCTATTAGGTTGAATTTCTGTTCCTTTTCTCAGATATGCTGGTTTGAGAAGGCAGCTTCTAGTTGGTCCTCATATTTCCAAGGATGAAATTAATTCTCCAAATAGTGTTATGGATAATCCATTGTCACAAAATCCAGGTATATCTCTTTGAATTAATTAAAGAACATATTGGTTTGTACTGGGCTTTGCTTTGATAATTGATGATCAGATGATGTATGTCTTCCATTGAATTTCTTTTGCAAAAGTAATTTATCTGACATTTTTTAAGTGTTGGTGGAATGCGGCAAACAATCTTTTTTCCAATGTCACAGAGACAACTAATCATGCGCTGCCAATCTCTTTGTTCCTTTGGCAATGCCCTTTAATAATTTGGTTGTTCCTAACTTTGATAGCGTATAGAGAGTCAATTTATACAATCAACAATTTTTAAATTTATTTCTTTCTCTAAGCTTTTCTTGGCTGACAGTTTTTTGCATGAATTTTCTTGTTAACATGTAACTTACAGTAAATCATCCTTAATAGCAGTAAAATATAATTGACTTATTGATAATGACATCGTTGGATGAATATACAAGAGTGTTTTAGGACACCATCTGTCTGTTTGAACAACTAAAAGGAATCTGCTAAATATATTATGAACTGTGCATGCAGATAGCACGTGGGGCCGCTTCTTTAGAAATGCAGAACTGGGGAAAATGGTTGACCAAGATTTATCGCGCTTATATCCAGAACATGGAAGCTACTTCCAGACTGCAAATTGCCAGGGAATGTTAAGAAGAATCTTGCTATTATGGTGCCTTCAACATCCCGAGAATGGTTATAGGCAAGGTAAATAGTAACAATCACATGATAAACTACTTGTTATCTCATAACCATTATATGTGTTCTGAAATGACTTATTTTTTTCTTAATTTATACTGCATCTTACATTAATCTAAAAATCACTAGTTTTTGTATTGTTTTACACATTTGCAATAATCAGCATTCTCTATAGAAAAAAAGACACATAGAAAATGGCAAAGTAGTTTCCAGTACTAGCTCAACTTTGTTTTAATTAGATTGATAGGAGTACTCATTCTCAGTGCTAGTAACCTAAAAGATTTAATATGCCTTACCTTTTGATTGGATACTGGATCTGCGGTCCACAAATGGGTAAGAATTCTTTGACCTGTGAGAACTTTTATATGATTTTCATATTATCTTTAATTATGTTAACAATATTTTCAAGCATCCCATTTAGAAGCTTTTGTTTGACTCCTTTCTCTGTTTCGACCCCAGGAATGCACGAACTCTTGGCTCCATTATTATACGTGCTTCATATTGACGTGAATCGTCTGTCTGATGTGCGGATACTCTATGAAGACCACTTCCCTGAAAAGTTCGATGACCCATCATTTCATAATGCTGATCATTCATACAGTTTTGACTTCAAACGACCTCCAGATTCTGTTGGAGCTGAAAGTAACTCCCATGAAAATGTTCAGAAAGTCAAGAGCCTCGATGACCTTGAACCTGATATACGGATGATTATACTGCTAAATGATGCTTATGGTGCTGAAGGTGAATTGGGAATTGTCTTGTCTGAGAAATTTATGGAACACGATGCCTACTGTATGTTTGATGCTTTGATGGTTGGGGCTGATGGTGCAATTGCAATGGTAGATTTTTTTTCCCCTTCTCCTGCAGGATCTCACTCTGGGCTGTCTCCAGTTATCGAAGCTTCCACTGCATTGTACCATGTGCTCTCTCTTGTTGATTCTTCTCTACACTCTCACCTAGTTGAGCTTGGCGTTGAACCCCAGTATTTCGCACTTCGGTGGTTGCGAGTTTTATTTGGTCGAGAGTTTTCTCTTGAAGATCAATTGATAATATGGGATGAAATATTTGCATCTGATAATAGTAAGTTAGACAAAGGTGATGACGAAGTCTCTAACTTTGCATTTCTTTCGTCATCTCGTGGAGCATTTATTTCAGCTATAGCCGTTTCCATGCTACTTTATGTAAGGTCATCTTTACTGGCTACAGAGCATGCGACTTCATGTCTTCAAAGATTGTTGAACTTCCCAGAGAATGTAGATTTGAAAAAATTGATTGAAAAAGCAAAATCCGTGCAGACTCTTGCTCTGAACTCTAACATCTCTTCTCTCCCTACACTTAGTAGGTTTTATAGCCATAATAAGCCAACTGCTGTGAGAGGTCATTGCCATTCATATGATTTTAGCTACTCCAAGACGCCGCTAAATCTGGCACCTGAAAGCTACTGGGAAGAGAAGTGGAGAGTTGTTAACAGGGAAGAAGAACTAAAGAAGGGTCCTTCAAGAAGACAAATTGCTGCTCATAACAAAGGATGGTCGGAGAAAGTAAGATTCATCTCTAGGACAGAATCTGACCCATCTCCTGCGAAACTTGTAAACGGCAGTAAGAACAGGAAACCTTCTGTTAGGCGAAGATTGCTGGAAGATCTCTCCCAGGCCCTTGGTTCAGATGAAGATGATAAAAAGTTAAATGGTGAGAATGATGGTCTTTCAGCAGAAGGCGAAGTGGACAGACAAGATGATTCCAGCAACGACGTAATCTGCGCTTCTCATTCGATATGTTTGGGTGAAAATGTCGAAATTGGTGAAAACTCATCAATATCGTCTGACCACAATAGTCCCCTTAGTCGGGATAATGATCACGAGATTGACAATTCAGGCAGAAGTAGTGTGGCATCAAGCATATTATTTGAAGGGGATGAGAATCAGTCCCATGTTATCATGGAAAACGAATCTCTTCCTGTTTGTCATCAGCCTCGGGATGTCTTTGGTGAATCCCATGAAGCTCTTCAAGTTTCGCAAAATCTTGAAGATGTCTCTGAAAAATTTCCTTGCAATATTGATCATGGGGGGAAAGTAGACTTAGGCACAAAGGATCGAAAACTTCTTTCGGGAAAATTCTCATGGCTATGGAAACTCGGGCGGAGTGCTGATGGGACATCTACAAAAGAAGTAACTAGTTGTGACAAATCCCAGCTTGTTGATGGTGAAAGCAATGGGAGTAGTATTTTAAGCTCTTCCACAGTAGATGATTCTCGTTCTTCTATTAGTTCAAAAGATGAGTGTTCAGATCAGAATGTGATGAGCACTTTTAGGAATATTGGCCAGTCTATGCTTGAACATATCCAGGTAAAGTGATCTTTTCTTCACTTTTCTCTTTACCCGTCTTGATCGGGTCTGCTCTTATGTGTTTGTTTTCTGTTTAATAAAAAAATTTTGAATATGGGATTCCCTGAGAAATTAAGATCTTTCTTGAGTTTTCAGGTGACTCTCACTCCATCTCTAGCCTTATCTTAATTACTTTTTAAGATTTATGTTTTGCCTCTCTTTTTCCGGCCATGTCTTTTATTAGAGACATTTATGTGTTGGTTTTGAGTGATTTTGAGTAAGGGGATACAAGCATGCGAAAAATGGTGATATTATGATGTGAAAGAGGGAAGATTTGAAATTGTAAGCTGTCTTTGCTATATGTAGAATTTAAGATATCCTTGAAAGTTATTTATGATCCGAGTCTACGGACAAACAAGGGATTGAGAATCTTTCTAAGAATTTCCACTCTTGTTAGTACATTTAGAGTATTTAATCAATTAATTCATTTTCTCATAATTTTTGCATAGTCGGATCAGTCCATATTATTTGCCAATAGCTAATCTCTGTGTTTGGCCAACAATTTTGCTGCAGGTAATCGAATCGGCATTCCAACATGATCGAATTCACATGGGGTCAACAGAGAGCTTGGCTAAAAATGGTTTGGTTGGGAAAGGACAAGTCACGGCCATGGCAGCTCTCAAAGAGCTCAGGAAGATCAGCAATCTCCTCTCTGAGATGTAAGAATTTTTCATTCCATTAATATTTATTTTTATAAATGTAATTATCTGTATATATACATTTTGATCAGCTGTTGAACAAATATCATTTCTTTTTCCTCTCAACTTTACCCAGACTACCACACACAAAAATTTAATTATACAACAATATAAAAATAGCAATAATGTTTTTTTAGAGAAAGTTGGTTACTCATTGTTCATAGCACAAATCACTTATTTTACATGAATAGTAGCAATTAAATTATATAATAATATTGTTTTTTTTTTAAGAATTTGATTTGTTGTTGAGTGTCATTGTCCCCCATTGCGAATCTTTAACTAATATTTTTCAGTTCTTTAAACTAAGCTTTTACCAATTATGTCACGTAGAAAAGACAGACAAATGTTGTGTTGTTAGGACTATGATCACATCTTTTCTCAAGATTAATCAACCCTTGATAAAAAGTTTGGAAAAGGTTAATTTTATGTTCAAACGTTAAGTTATGCATTAATTATGCTTTACCTAATTTTATTATTTATAGATAAAATAATATGAAAAATGTGTTATCTAATTTAGTAAGTTAGATTAGCATAATATCCAAATTATTTTCAAATATTTTTATTTCAACTATATTATATAAAGTATTATTGATTTTTCTTTTAAATCTCATTGGTTAATTTTGGCTCATATCTGTTTTCCTTCAACTATGTAGAAGTGAAATGGAGTGGATCTCATGTGTAGGGATGTATAGGGTCCGCGGAATTGAAATTGGAATTGAACTGTTGTCCACGGTTCCATGGTTCTGGAATCGTGGGATTCCGCAACCTTAATTCGATACCAGTCAGCTTAAAATTAAAAATTATTTATTGTTTTTTGAGTAGGGTTTTCGGAATTTGAATCGGGTTTGGAGCCAACTTTTGGGTATGCTCCCGATTTTATGGTTTTGGGTTTGATTTTAATCGATTCTGGTGAAATTTGTGACATTATTCAGTTCGATTCAGTTTAATAATTTTTGACACTCAAAATCGTTGACCACATCATTGATCCCAAGTATTGAGAATTTAGAACTGGAACCAGTTCCTTTAGTGGGAAAACCAGACGAAATCGGAACTGAAACTGCAATTTCAATTAAAATCGTAGTTCTGATCCGGGTTTTTTCACCTTGTTATAGTTTTAATTCAATTTGATTTTCAATCCCATCTGCCATAGTACTACAATTCAAACTCATTATTGTTTAAAATTTTGTGGCAGATCTCAAGTTTTTTTTTTTTTTAACGGTAATATAATTTAATATATAAAATAACAATAATGGCATTTAATTCTATCATAAATGGGGGCCACGGCACATGCAAAAGAGCCGAGTCCGGACCCGCTCCGATCCGACATTGACCATTTTGCTTGCAAGGTCCTTTCCGTCATTTCGCTTTAACTGTCCTTCTCTCTTACCCGCCAATCTCTCCGCTCCCTTCCTCCGCCTCGCTCAAAGCTTTTAGAAATTAAAAATAATCCTATGATAATAATGAGGTTGAGATGTTAACTAATTGTAATTACCATAATTAACGAGGATTAACTGTTAGTTAATTATGGCGGTATTCGTATAGTAATTTGTCATGAGTCAGTAGGGGGGTCTTCTTCCAGTATCTTCGGCTGTGTCTAAGTCTCTCTCCCTCTGCCAAGTGAGTGAAAGCCCTACCAACCTTCTCTCTCTCTCTCATTACTCACTACGATCCCGTGCTCCTAGGCCGTAGCTTCATTTTCATTTTCTTTATCATATAATGTCCGCCGCTAGATCTCCGATACGGCATTGTAAATATCCGCCGTTCAGATTATCTCTTTTGTCACAACTTCTTATGATTTCTTTCATTCTTTGCTGTGAGTTGAACTATCTACTTTTTTTTGTTTGTGTTACTAGCTTTGTGTTTTTTTTTACTGTGTCGGCATTATTATTTACTTGGTAGATTATAAAGGTGCTAGATTCTTTGTTTGACTACCTTTTTTTTTTTTTTCGTTTTCTGACTCTTTTTTTTGGTGTGGTTGAAGATTCTTCTGATTTTGTGAGTTTCTATCAGTAAGAGCTGCGTAGATTAGCTGGAAATCTTATTTCTGTGATGTGCCAAATTAGTTTTTAACTGATTGATTTTTCTTTTACTTGTTTTGCCTCAGGAACGATGAATTGAGAGCTTCACTTGATTAATTTTCTGTTTCTGACAAAGAGATTTCTTTTTCTTATTCAGTGATTCACAACATCTGACAATTGCTTACTGACTGGGACTTGTTTTCCTTCTTTCTCTGTTTTGAGATTGCAATTCACTCAATTGAGCTTCTTTCGGTTATGGTTTTTTTTTTTTTTTTTTCCTTCTATCTATTTTAGCATAAATATCCGATGGACTAGTTTTTTTTTTAGTATTTTTCTTTTGTCCTTTTCAGTTTCATTATTGGGGACCCAAGGTTATTTCTTTAAGACGATTTCGTTGCTGAAAAAAAAAAAAAAGAAAAACTGAGATTGCTGAAGCAAATTTTTAAAATTTAACATTGTCTTTTGAATTTTCCTGAGTAGTCGAAAGTCATTTCACTAATTCGATCTTGTTTCGGCTAGTAATTAATTTCTTGGAGGTTTCGTTTTATGGTTTAGATATTTAATTGTTTTTCCTCTGCAAATGTACTATCCCATTATAAATGGAAACCTATCATTTTGTTCGTAAATAGTTCTCCCTAAAACTTTTATCCGACTGGTATACTTATTTTTGGATCACCCTGAGTTGTGGTTATATTAGCTGAGTTTTCTTTTTGCATGCTATTCTTATTCGTTGATCTGAATTCTCATGGCTCCTTTATTGTCCTGGATCAGATCTCGTGAGCAGCTGAAGTTCTATGTTTAAAGCAATAGAAATGACTATCCCAGAATTCGGCTTTATTGTTATGGTATTTTTGGCCTTCTCTATTTTAGGGAAGGCTGAGGTTTACATAGTCACAGTGGAAGGAGACCCAGTGACGAGTTACAAAGGTGGGGTCAATGGCTTTGAAGCGACAGCTGTGGAATCTGAAGAAAAAATTGACACTACCAGGTTTTAGCTAATTTCTTTTTTATTACGGTTGAGCATATTTTTTTTTTTCATATTTGAGTGCTATTAAGTCAGGCTGAGTATACATGTCATTTTAATATTTCTCTGGGTTTTTTGTCCATGTGTTTGACTATTAGCTAATACTAGTTGACTTTGTCTAAGAAGTGTCAAAGGTACAGGAGCTATTTTTAGACTAATCACCAAGGCATCAATATTTGGTGCGAGATAACATCCCGTTAGTCTTGCTTCAGTTTAGCTCTTTTGATTATTTGTCCCAGTTACTACTTTTTTGAAATAACTAGCTTTTCTATTAAATTCTATAAGTAACTGGTATGTTGAGGATTTAATACTAATGACTGTTGTACAGTTGAATTCTCCGATATTAATTCAATTGCAACATTTGTTAGTTATTAGTTGACAGATATCAATGACGGGACCATGTCTTGTGCATTTTTAATAAATAACGGAAGGGTTTAGAGAAAATCTTTGACATATGTTTTGAAATAGTTTAACTGAAGTTTAGATGTTGTTTAGTCACCTTTGCAAATTATAATCTTTTTATTTGTTTGGAAATTCCATCCTTGCTTAGGAGTAGAAAAATATTGTGTTTATCACGTGCGATTCTGATGGTATATTTGTAATTATGTGCCATCCTATTATCTCTTGTGAGCTATAGTTTGCGAGTAATTTTGCCGAGAGAAGAATGATAGCTTAGTAATATCACTACTCTTCATGATAAAATATCCTGATCTATTTGATTAGTCAATATCTCAATTTTTTAATATGTTCACTGCTGTCTGAGTTTGTAAATGTCTTGTTTAAAGACATTTCATGTATGTGTCTCTCGTCTGATATTCAGAAATTTCCTTCAGTGAATTGGTGATATCTTATGCCCATCACTTAGAAAAGAAACATGATATGCTTCTTGGAATGTTGTTCGAGAGTGGGACCTATAAGAAATTATACAGCTATCGACATCTCCTCAATGGATTTGCAGTTCATATTACACCTGAACAGGTGAAATCAATGACAATAATTTCACTCTTCAAATTAGTGTATTTTGTCATTGTTTGCGATTCATCATTTCTCTCGCAGTGCTGTTACCTTATGCTTCTACCTTATTTTAGTAGGCAGAAATCTTAAGATGCACACCGAGTGTGAAATCTGTTGAGAGAGACTGGAAGGTGAGGAGACTTACCACGCACACCCCTCAATTTTTGGGGCTTCCAACTGAGGTATGGCCAACAGGAGGTGGTTTTGACAGAGCTGGAGAGGACATTGTAATAGGATTTGTGGACTCGGGTATCTATCCTCATCATCCAAGTTTTGCAACCTACAATACTGAACCGTTTGGGCCTGTTTCAAAGTATAGAGGAAAATGTGAAGTCGACCTTGACACTAAGAAGGACTTTTGTAATGGGAAGATTGTTGGCGCTCAACATTTTGCTGAAGCGGCTAAAGCAGTTGGGGCATTTAATCCTTCTGTCGATTTTGCTTCTCCTTTGGATGGTGATGGACATGGAAGGTATGGCTTGATCACGTCCTATTTCACTAGCCTATCTAAACTAGATGTCAACACTATTTTATAATGATTTCCTATATAATGAAAATAAAAATGTGCTTATAGTAAATGTGAACTTTAGCACTTAACCAACAAAGATAGGTTTTTGTTCTGGAATTTGGTATACTTGCATGTTAAAAAACCTTGCTCTCAGAAATAAAGAATGCAAAAAATGGAAACTACAAATAACTGGACAATCTTCAGCAATGCAATTATCCCATTTAAAGCAAAAGACAGTTATTTAAGTCTAAAACCGTGATTGGAATTTTTAAAAGAAATAATTGTAAATTCTTAATTTTGTACTTCTACTTCAACATTTCTTTTGCAAACACGATAATTAGTTCTGCAGTAACCTTTTTATCCTGTATCTGTCTAAGTTTGCACGAAAATATTTGTAGATAGGAAAATCCACAAACTCCTATGTCAATGGTGAGGCAGTTCTTTAGGTTTCAGTAAGTACAATTTATTGCTGATTAAATTAACCTATTTGAGTATTTTCATCACCATATGTCGTATGCATATGCAGACACTTTCTTTGGTGATTCATAAACAACTGGTAGGATAATGTCAACAATCAATCTTTCATTGTCTAGTTGTCTAACATTTTATTCCCAAAGGATTCTCCTGGATAATAGCTTAACAAAATGAAAAGTAATTCTATGTGATGAGGCATGCTTCTTAAGGTAGCACAATGAGACGACACTGGTGGAAGGATTCTAGCCTGGCAGATTGAACTTGTTGTCATCTCCACTTAAATTCTTAAAAAATCTACTTTGCAACTGGAAAAATTCTGTCAAATTTGATATTTAGTTTTTTCCTTTCACTCTCTTTCCCTTGTTTCTCTCAAAACTATTTCAATTGTATGGTTCTTCCCCTTAGGTTTGTTGACTGTAGATGAATCATCCCTATTTCCATTTATATAGATGAACCATAGGCGTGAATAACTATTTTTTCTTATGTACATATGTTTTTTATTGCTCACCAGTCATACAGCAGCTATTGCAGCCGGAAATAATGGCATTCCTGTGAGAATGCATGGCTATGAATTTGGAAAAGCTAGTGGCATGGCTCCCCGTGCCAGGTAGGAAATGGTAACCTTCATGTTGCGTCATTTCAAGGGTGTAGATGTATTATTCATCCTCTGAGCCATAAATTTTTCATGTCAGGATTGCTGTGTACAAAGCACTCTACAGGCTCTTTGGTGGATTTGTTGCAGATGTTGTAGCTGCTATCGATCAGGTTGCTATGAATTTATAAGTTCTGTACAGATTAAATACATGTTGTTACCTTGTTTTTTGCATAATGTAATCCTAACCTCTAATTGTCTTTATTCATATATTTTTCTTCATTAATATTGAAAGTTTCTTTGTTGCTCTGTACCACTTTACTTTAAACAGTTAGATAACTAAGTGAGAGGAGGAGCGTAATATGCTTGCTTTTATTACATGGTATCTGATATACCTTGATTTAGGTGGAGCAAATTTATACTATGTTTGTCTCTCGATTACAAGAAACATGGTAATTTGATGTAAGACTAGTGGGGGCACAAATTTGAAACTTCAAAGTTAGGCCGCGAAAGGCGGGGCATCTCCGCCTTTTCTTTTTGATCAGTAAGTTGAGGTGTCATCGGGTATGATGACCTCAGATACATGCGCTATTGAAAGACAGATTTGCAAGAAAGCAGACATGCTTAAACTTTCATTCCATAATACAGCTAGTTATAGCTTCGCCTTGGGTGGATTCTTTAGCTCATAAAAACACATGCGCTATTGAAAGATAGATTTGCAAGAAAGCGGACATGTTTAAACTTTCATTCCATAACACAGCTAGTTACAGCTTCACCTTGGGTGGATTCTTTGTATTCATCCTTTAGCTCATAAAATAATGTACTTAGTTTAATTGCTTGGTAAGAAGACAGTCATTTGAATCATTATCTTGGAACAGGCTGTACATGATGGGGTTGATATACTCAGTCTCTCAGTGGGACCTAACAGTCCCCCAGCAACTACCAAGACCACATTTTTAAACCCTTTCGATGCTACACTTCTTTCAGCAGTGAAGGCAGGTGTATTTGTTGCGCAGGCCGCTGGTAATGGAGGTCCTTTTCCTAAAACTTTGGTTTCCTATAGCCCTTGGATAACATCTGTTGCTGCTGCAATTGATGATCGGAGATACAAAAATCATCTGACCCTTGGAAATGGAAGAATTTTATCAGGAACTTGTTTATCACGTAAGTTTTTATCTTATATTAAATGGAGAGGAAGCCCAGTTTTTAAGCCTAATCTACCACGTTTATGGAAGAACATAGGAATCTCTTGATTGAATTATAGATAGCTTGAAAATCTTCATTCACGGTATAACCAGCAAAATCTCTTAAGCCTATTAGAGGTTTAAAATACTTAAAAAACGTTTAGTTTATTCCATTGTAGAAATCCATTTTATGTGGCACTGAACCCTTGTTTGACATATATTGGGAATAGATCTGCAAATTATTTCTGGAGTTCCGTGTTTAAGATTACATTATTAATGGAGAGTAAAACAGTTTCACATACTATGTTTAAGCTTTATTACACGACATAAACAAGCTAATAGGTCTCTGTTTTGTTTTGCTATTTTTTCCATATCCTTATCCTATAAGATATTCTGAAACGTAACTGCATGTTTTTTGCATCAATTCAGTGATATTAGTGACTGGGATAAACTCTTGTGTTTTCAAGGTGTTTGAAATAGCAGAACAAAAAGCAGCATTTTGATGCTTGCAGGCTAATATATTTGCCGTAATGGTGTCTATTTTTAAGTTATGTTATTAACTATTAAGGAATTTGTGCAAACTTAAGTTCATATTATTTTTATATGCAGCTTCTACTCATTTAAATGAAACATATACCTTGGTAGCAGCAAATGACGTGTTGCTTGATTCTTCAGTAATGAAATTCAGTCCATCTGACTGTCAGAGGCCTGAAGTTTTAAATAAGAACTTGGTTGAAGGAAACATTCTTCTCTGTGGTTATTCCTTCAATTTTGTCTCTGGTTCAGCATCAATTAAAAAAGTCTCAGAAACAGCTAGGAGCCTTGGTGCAGTTGGCTTTGTCCTTGCTGTAGAAAATGTTTCTCCAGGAGCAAAATTTGATCCTGTTCCAGTGGGACTTCCTGGAATTCTCATCACCAATGTCAGCAAGTCGATGGTAATTTTTCCCTTTTCTCATCTCAAAAACTTGCTTAAAAAACAATACTCTGAGCTTAACATCTTAAAAACTAAAACATTTGTATTGGAAGGCTCGATCTGATTAAATTCATCAGATATAAATGGTGAGTTTGTTCATGTCAACAAATTTAAGGCAAAGGCACCCTTCCCTCTTTCCATAAATGTGGGTCCAAGGAGTCTAATTATTGCTATATTTTAACTATTTTATAAGAATATCGTATTAGGGCAGCTAGGGTTAGAAGAAGATCGCTTAAATATGTGATGAAACTTCTTGTAGCTCATTTTCTGATGATGGTAAATTCTACACTAGCGAAGCTCTTGTAACTTCCACAATGACAGTTTATTGGCACCCAGTGCTTACATTCTAAGCAAATTTTTGTTTGCCAACATTGCTCTGCAGGATCTTATTGATTATTACAACACCTCTACATCAAGAGATTGGACTGGAAGAGTGAAAAGCTTCAAAGCTGTAGGTAGAATTGGGGATGGTTTAATGCCAATACTACACAAATCAGCTCCGCAGGTGGCATTATTTTCGGCTCGCGGGCCCAACATAAGAGATTTTAACTTCCAAGATGCTGATCTTCTGAAACCAGATATCCTGGCACCTGGTTCTCTCATTTGGGCTGCTTGGTCTCCAAATGGAACAGATGAGCCTAATTATGTCGGTAAGTAATTGTGAAACTGCATTGCACGTTTCTTTGTTTTTGATATTTTGAATTTAGCCAGTTCTAGTTACTGTTGTTTGATCCCATTCCGAGTGAAAGTTAAGATTAAATCAATTTTCAATTGCTCATTAAGAGGATACCGTGGGAAAATGGGGCTATTGTCGCTTCCTGGGTTTTTTAAATAGAGCATAGTACAAGGTATTTAAAAGACATGCCTGGAGTCCCATGATTGTGTAGCCTTATTCGACAGAGTGGTTATTGGCTAATCTTTCCATATGCGTTAAGACCTGCCTTTCCAACATTAAAACACTTCGAAATCACATGTATATTAGATAGTCCTTGGGATTTTTGGTTTTTTAATATTGAAAAGAAAGAGCATTAACATAATTGAATTCTCTTTCTATTTTCTAGATCCGGTCTTATAATCTATATCTTTTTAACTCATATTTTGGTACTTGTAAAAAATGGAAAAAACTGTTAATCGCCTTTTTGTACTTAGGAGAGAGATTTGCGATGATTTCTGGAACTAGCATGGCAGCTCCACACATAGCTGGAATAGCGGCTCTTATTAAACAGAAGCACCCTGATTGGAGCCCTGCTGCTATTAAATCAGCCTTGATGACAACCTCAACAACAATTGACAGAGCAGGAAGACCCATTCAAGCACAGCAATATTCTGAAACGGAAACATTGAATCTGGTTATTGGCACACCATTTGATTATGGAAGTGGTCATGTAAATCCAAGTGCAGCTTTGGATCCTGGTCTCATTTTCGATGCAGGTACACGTGCTTTCCCTTCTCCATAAATTTTTTTGTTGGAGTTTTTGATGTTTGACTAGCTATTAATTTATACTTAGTTTATATTTTGAAATACAATAAATATATAGGGTATATAACCTTATTAAGTTTGAAGCTGCTTTGATGTGATGTCTTTTTACCTTGCAATTTGACAGATAATTTTATATGCAATTGGACGAAAAAATAAAACATAATTAAACGTCTAAAACTAGACAATGTCTTTGATATGAATCTTTCCACATTTTCTCATTTAAAAAAAAAAGTGTGTGATGTCTTTTAATGTAGGACATGACACCTATGTGCAATAGTTGTGTCACTATAACTAAATAAGACTAGGATGAAATGTTGTCGGACTCATAATATTTTGTTGATGCATGAGAATGAAAAGAGAAAAGAGACTTATGTATTGTAGGAGAAAAATGGAGAATCCATTATCTAAAGAATATTTCTATCTCTATGAGAAGAGTGGTTTTCCGAGTCTGTGTACATCATCTGACTTGTGGTTTGGGGGTTTTTTCTATAGATTTGTGGCCATCTTCTTCTGTTGATTTACATTTCAATCGACTGTTTTTCCACCGTGTAACATATTTCTCTAGCATTTCAATGTTGACTAGTTCATGCATTGTTCAAATGAACATATTTACATATTCCTCTAGCATTTCAAATGTTGACTAGTTCATGGATTGTTCAAATGAACATATCTCTATCTACACATAAAAGTGAGAACATTGATGTATATTTTCTTTTATCATCGTAACTCAGGTTACGAGGATTACCTGGGATTTCTATGCACAACCCCCGGCATTGACGTTCATGAGATAAGTAACTACACAAGCTCACTCTGCAACTTCTCAATGATCCACCCTTCAAACCTCAACACCCCATCAATCACCATCTCCCATCTCGCGGGAGCTCAAACAGTCACTCGGACTGTAACAAATGTCGATGAGGAAGAAACTTACGTAATCACCACAAGAATGGATCCTTCCATTGCAATTGAAGCATTCCCTCCAATCATGACTCTGACCCCTGGTTTCTCAAGGAAATTCTCTGTCACTCTCACCGTTAGATCAGTCACAGGTTCGTATTCTTTTGGGGAGGTTGTGCTCAAAGGCAGTAGAGGACACCAAGTGAGAATACCTGTCGTAGTGATGGGATATCCAAGGTAATTTGGTTTTATTAATTGCTTAAAAATCAATTCTACTTGTATTATTCTTTTGTATCTGTGGGAATAAGTTGTTAGGTTTCTAATACATATCTATACATAAAATGCGATGTAGATGTAAAGATATTGGCTCAAAAAAGGGGGATTTTTACTGTCTCCCATATAATTTTGCCTGCAAATTTGTTCAATTAATGTCAAATTATATATATATATTAGAAATGAGCAATGGTGTAGGTATAGTTTATAATTTTACATACTGATGTTAGTGCCGTGAATGTCTTATTATTTACATATCATCTCAACTATTATAACAACTGATGAGCAATGCATAGATGTTACAATGCATAGAGGTTACGTAAAGAATTAAAAATAAAAGGTAAACTTGACACTACCAAACACTGCGGCAGAGCATGCAACATTGTCCTTAATTTTGAAGGAAAATAATACCTCATACCGTAATAGCAATTGATTATTATTTTAAGTGATTGATTTTCATTGTTTGCCAAATGGAAAGGCTGCAAAAAAAAGAAATGGAACAGCTAAGAAAGACGGACAGGAACAAAGGTTTTATGTTATTGAATTGGACAAAATTTCTTACTCTACTATTACAACTGAACTAATACAAGTTTGAAACTCCAACGACATGGTCCAAACACTACCAAACAAAGCTACCAAAATTAGAGAGAGAGAGAGAGAGAGAGAGAGCAAAAAGAGCCTCACAGCCTCTTAATTGTTTTTCGGGCGGTCTTCATCTCAAGGAGCTATCAGAGTATCTGGGGACGGAAAATGGGTGAATTTCTAAGATCTAAGTAGATGCAAGAAATAGAAGGGAAATAGTAATTTAAGGCGGGGGAGATCCAAAAATTGTTGAAAGCTTTGTTTTTTGCTTCATCTTTGAGAATTGGAGCTACAATTTGGCCTTCCCACAAATCTACCCTGCACATACACATCCATTCCAAATATTGTTATTATCCACCTCTGTGTGACAATAAAAAACGAGCGTTAATTGATATAATTATTTATTATATTAATTGTATCAATTAATATTTGAGATATCTGTTAACGAGTAAGAATAAAGAGTAATAATAGAGAGTAAATATAATTTTTCAAGAAGATAAAATATTTTCAAATCACAAAAAAGCGGTCAAGTATGATACTCTATTTCCCAAAACAGAACTGGTATTGTGTACCTTCATTCTCGGCCGTCGATCTGCATTGACCTTTCTTACTTGGTACCTGATCTTCTTGGAGAAAAGGCGGGTACGCCTCTTTTCTTTGTAGCGCAACACGCTAGCTTCTCTCTCCCCTCCTCCCTCCAAAAACAACTCTAATTGGGCCATTCTTCCCTGAATTATCATATCAAATTATTTTTAAGAACAGTTCTGAAAAGCTACTTTTAAAAACGTAAGCAGTGATTAGTTTTTTAGTTTAGTTGGTTGCTGAGAAAGAATGCATGATGCAAGAGAATTTTCTGGAGTTGGCGGGATTTGGAAAACATACTGATAAGTCTTTTGCCGCCCCATCGGAGCCTGCTCCGTCGTCCAAAAATGGACAGCCGCGGGCTGACCAAGCATTCGCCACCTCCTCGTAGTTCAATTTCAGAAGCACTGCGGAAGTCGATTTCGGTATCGGAGCCCCTTTTTCCGGCGATTCTGATTTTGGCGATTCGATCGGCGAAGGTTTTTCCACCTTCTTCTTCTTTTTGTCCACTGGAAGGGAATTGCAGCCGGTTGTTTTGGCTAGTCTCGGTGATATTTGTAGCACGTCGACAGTCGGAAAGCACCACCAGTTCTTATCATCGCCCTGGCGGATTGCTCTTTCCGTTCCTTTTCGCAGTCCGAATCCAAAGTCGAAGTTTCTTCCGATTCTCAAACCTCTCAGATTCGAATGCCGGTGGTACATTTGAGCGGAGATACTGGGTGAATCGGATTCGCTGGAAATGTTCAAGGTTTCGACTGACGGACTTCCCATGATGCTATCGATTCCTTCCTCGATTTCCTCGTCAAGAATCGATTCGGCGTCGAAATCTTCATCGAACTCCTTCGAGTTCGAGTTCACTTGGAAATCGACTTCCCCGGGGCTCTGACAAAAGGACTTTTCCAACGGATTTGAGAGTTTAGGCTGGATTTGTGATATTGGCTTTTCTGGTTGATGGAGAAGAAAACCGGAGCTGTCGATGAATCGAAACGGCAGAAGCAATTCGGATGCATCGTAGAAAGGAGAGTCATGAGGTTTAGAGATTTTGCGAGGATTTGTGAGAATTTTGGAAGAGAAGACATATGGATATGCGGTAGAGAGCAGAGCCGCTGCTTCATTGTAGGTTTGGTTTGGACGCTTCCGAGGAGTTCGACATTTTCGAGTGGAAATCGCGAGCTGAGAATTGCTGGCTTCCGATATAGTAGAAGAAGGAGACGATGTTTGCGAAGTTCTCGTCGATGTAAATGGAGATTTGACAATTTCAAGGTCGAATCCATATGCTCTTCCACCACCGCTTAGACAAGGAGAAGACATTTCTCAATTGGAAGATCAGAATTCAAAATCTCAACGAATTCAGAAGCACATCTCCAGGTATTTCTCAGTTCAGAATCAATTCCAGCTATGCGCGAGCACAATCTCCATTTCCACCAGAAACAACTCCGAAAAAAAAACAGACAAATCTTTTCTGAATTTGAGGAAGTTGGTATAGAATAGGAATCCTCCCAGAATCTCTATATATAATGTATTCAGAGATTAGTAACAAATCTTGGAAACCACGAAAATTTCTTAAACCCAAAACCCCAATTCAGCCGTTTGAAAATTAGAAAACTTCTATCCGCCGACACAGTCTTTTCCCCAGAAAAAAACGCAGAGATGAGAGAACATTAAGAAACCCAGCACTCCCAACTTCATAAGAGTAAGGGAAATATCTCAGGAGAGAGTCTGGAGCTATTGAGCATCAACAATTTAAAGTGAAAAAACATAGAGCGAGAGAGAGAGAGAGAGAGAGAGAGAGAGAGAGAGAGGATAAGGAAGATGGTTGTGTGTACAGTAATAGGTCGCAGGGTATTCAACAAATGAAACCTTAATAGCTCCTTCAAATATAGCCATTGAACCAAGCCACAGAAGAAAGTACACAAAACCCCCCTCTCTTTCTCTCTCTAAAAAGTGGACTGTTAGTCCGAGACAGAGAAAGCATTTTGATTGAAGGGGGTGATGGAGATTGTAACAGAGGAAGAGACAAGGCTGAGTTTCTGTAGTTCTGGTAAACTGGACCACCCTAATTTTGAGTTTCGCCATTTTTACCTCCCCCCTCTTTGCTCTCCCAAAAACGCCCTTCCATCACTTTCTTCTTCGCTAGATTGGCACGTCTTCCCAAATTTTATCGCAAGTTCATCCCCCCCCCCCCCCCAACTCACCTTCTTCTTCTTCTTCTTCATCTTATTATGATTTTCCTGAATAATAAAATAAATATCTGAATTGCAAAAATGGTGACCAGCTTTTACAGAATGTACAGCAATCCTATAATGACCGTCGTGCTCAAGAACTGAAATTGGATAAGAGGGAGACAAGCTCTAGGGTCATTCCACCCATAACGAGGGGTGTTTTGGTAAAATACCAACTCTTCCATCGTCCTATTAATGGGAAAGCATGGGATGACGATCGAGGTTAACCCCCATCCCATCCCACTCCCACCTGGGGGAAAATTTCTTATCTAGTGACGTGGCAAAATATAAGTGGGCAAGTTGGATTTTTTAGGGCTGATGTGGACTGGCCTTTTGTTTATGGATGTGGGACTCTTTTCACTTCATATGTCTCAACGGAATACGTGGGTTCTCTGGGTCACACTCTGTTTCTAGCAATTGGTCGTTTTTATTTCTGTGGCAATTGGCTCTTATACGTTGTGCTTTTTGTGTTCAATCAAATATCCAATCTTTTTGCCCTTCATTTTCTAACTCGCTTCCTTCCATTCTTAGTTTTAAAAAAAAATTAAATACTTGAATCCGTAACTTAGATTCTGACTGCAGAGGTCTATGGTTGCTTTAAATTCTTATATATATTATTGTCATTATTCAATCTGAACGTACTTCTTTTCACTCTCAAGAAAGCTCTGTCATTCATTGGCTGGGTAAATCTAGAAGAACTTCATTTGGATGCTGGACTTTTTCATTTTTGTCTGTGTAATTTGTGACCCATGAAACCCTAGTTTTCAAACAAGTAAAAAGAGGTTTGTTTTTTTTTTTTTTTGGATATTTACTTAAAATATTCCAAACAAGTCCCCACCCCAAACACTGTTGTTATTCTAGATATTTATTTCTTGCCCTTCAAAATATTCTTGCCTCAAAAAAGCCACATCTTCTAGCAAGTCCTAGTAGAAGGATGATGAATTTAACAATAGGGTTTGGGGTTAAAATAGTAATTAAAAATATTAAATGTTTTGCTTGTGTCCACCTATGTACATTCTCATTCCACTTGATCTTCAGTCTTCTTATTTTTTAAAAATTAATTAACTTAAGAAAATCATGGGACTAATTTTAATTGTAAAAAATAAAAATAACCTATTTTATTATTTTTAATGGGTGCTTCTTTTAGCAAGTAATTAGTCCTTATAATCTATTATTACTACTCTATTACTACATAAATATATAGTAATATAAAGTTATAGTGTATATCTAGTAATATTGGTAAGATAATATGTGATACTCCGTTGTGTGAAAGCTAGAACAACTCATTGTCAAATCACAACTCATACTAGTAGGATGGACAATCTCATATTATTTTGGAAATTGAAAACAATATGATTTATAAATAAAATTATTCTTCTTATTTAATACAACACGTTTTGAGCTAACTCCAAGGATAAATTATTAGGGGATTCTGCACAGAGCAGATAATTTTGTATTGAAAGCTCTGAAAATGTTGTCTAATATCTTTTTGTCCAAAACAAAATCCGTGGAAGAAATCCACGGAAATATATTCATGCAATTATATTGCATTTTATATTTGGTTTAAAAGATCAAAATAACACCTTTCATCGAAAATTGTAAATTTAATACAAAAATTTAAAAAAAAAAAAAAAAAAAAACCTTATCGAACATAATGATGATTTTTCATCGTTAGTTGTCTACATGCAATTAAACACAAATTGTGAAGTATGCCTACTTCCAAATCCACTTCCTTTTCATTCACAGATATGCTCTTTTTTTCTCCAGAGGCTGATATGGGCTATCAATTTGGACTCTTACCCACTAATAAAATGTTATATAATATAATATATTGTGATTTTATTTATTTTCTGCAAATATTAATAGATCATTTTTTTAAACAAACTTGGGGACCGTAGTCGTAGGTGACATGCCTCATCTTTTAAGGGCATGGCCTGCTTTTGTAGGACTCGTTGGTTTATATATCTATCTACAAACTCAGCCAAATAGATAATTAAATTAATTAATACTTCCCACTTCTTAATTATGGATTATCTAATTAGCAATTATGTTAAGACATTTAAATTGCGAGGGTGTTCTGAAAATGTTGGAAAAATTAGTGTGTAAATCTGGAGTTGACAATAATTAATTAACGTTTTTCATTTAAACCAAATAATACAATATTTTAAAGCTTTAATTATTAGTTAAGGACGCTTTACTCTCAAGTTATATTATTACCTCAGCAAAAGCAAAAATGAAAAGTGATTGCTTTACTTGTATAATTATTGTATTTAGTGTTTTCAATTATGAATGAAAGATCATCCCTCTCAAACTATTCTCCTTAACTAAGAGGGATTTTGATTGAAATAATTGTGGACACCCTAAACAATGCTTTATATAACATGGTCGGATAATTTAATTATTCGGTCTAGAAATATTATGCGATAGCATGTCACCTTAGTACTTGTAGTTTATAGCGTGCATGAACTGAATTAGTTTGAAACTTTGTTGTCAATTGCCTGAGTGTTTGAAGTAAAACTAATAAGAAATTATATTGAAAAATACGTTTAGAACTTCATTCAATCATGTATGGAATCATTAAATTTGACCTTTTTAAATTATGTTTGTAACTTGTTATAGACTTGACTATTGATATAAAACAAGCTCGAATTTTATCCTTTTTTACATTTTTTTATTAATGAAAAATAATTTAAAAAACGTTAGAAAACTGCTAGAACTATTGGTCTTGGAACCAAAAATAAATAAGTTTATCCTTATTCTTTAATAGCTGAATGAAAATTACGATCCAAACTTTCAAAATAGAGCGGATGCTTCGTTCGAAAAATCTGAAAACCTAAGAAGCTCATCTGGGGAAGACTTCACCATGGAATTTACCGGGAAGATAAGACATTATGGAATCAATTCCATCATTGATTCTCCACCTCTCTGTCATTAGAGAGAAAAATTGGAATCGATCGATCATACATCATCAATTTATTCTTACGATTCGGCGCCATTGAAATTGATCAATTATGCCATTGAATCCTTTAGAAGACTTCCTTCTCCACATAATGAGGTATAAACAAAATAAGAAGACGGCGATTGTGAGAATTGTTCTTTTGCGCCGTTGAGAGTTTGACACATGAGGTGATGCAGTGAGGCATTATGGATGCTGAGGATTAGAAGACTTAAAGACTAGAATGAAGAATTCGGTGGAAAAAGTAAAAATCCTTGCTCTTGGCTCAACCTCCAAATAATTGTGTCGCCAAGCTCTAGTCCGAGGTTGGGCCAAACCCGACAATGACTTTAAAAAAATTAACATGGCTCGAGAAGCATGTAAGGCACGAGCCATTTGATTTAAGCTAAATGTGCAATTAATTTTGAAGTTCGGAATCTGATATCTATATCAACACAGGTACCATTATATGAAAAATCAACTCGCTATATTCTCCGACAATAAAATATCAAATGTGAATAGAACAGATCACATGAACCATGGACCATAATCCTATAATAAATACGTATTAATTATTGAATTGTGTTGGTCTACACAAATTAAACAACACATTCTATTAGATGGTCAAGATATTAACCTTAGAATTTAAATAATTACTTAATTTAATCAACGTTATGTTATACAATCAATTAATATATGTGATCCCATTTACCTTAAATATATTTAGAAACATTGTAGGGTTAGAATGGTATTTATCAATCATAATTAGGTCTAATTACTTAACTTAGCGTTTTAACCTCACGCCTTTTGAAAAGCTATAAAAGGCTTCTCTCTTTAAAAAGGGCTGGAATTTCTCTTTCCTAAACCACATTCTTTCCAAACCTTTCCCCTTTTCTCAGTCATGGCTGCCCCCAATTCAGCGGAGTATAACTCCATTGCCGTCGCAGAATACAATTCCGACTGCAAAACCACCTCGCCCGTGCCAACCACCACGGAAACTGATTTTTCCGCCGCCGTTGCAGGAAACGATGGGGAAACCTTGACGCTGGAGCCAGAATCTGTTCAGCGGACGGAGGTGATTACTTATTCAGAAGCATCAGATACAGATGCCACTGATGTCGTTGGTTCCGCAAAGAAATGGGCTGGTTGGCCTGGGGACTGTGTTTTCCGGCTCGTGGTGCCGGTGGACAAGGTAGGCAGCATTATCGGCCGTAAGGGTGAGGTCGTCAAGAGGATGTGCGAGGAGACTAAAGCTCGCATTAGAGTCCTCGATGGTGCTGTCGGAACTTCTGATCGCATCGTGAGTGTTCTTCTATGTTTATAGATTTTCTCTTTAACATGGTGTATTACAACTTAGGTTTATTGCTTGCTATAGACTGCATAAGGAAAAAGATTTCATTTGTTTTATTTTTTTCTCTTTTAGTTACACATTCTATCGAAACAATTGTTTCAAATCTTGCTCAGGTTTTGATATCAGGAAGGGAAGAGATCAAGGCAATTCTTTCTCCTGCTATGGATGCATTATTAAGAGTTTTCAAACGTGTCTCTGGATTATCAGAGAGCGAGAATGATGCCAATGATTCTAAACCTGCTGGAGCTGAATTGTGTTCAATTAGGTTATTGGTGTCATCGGGACAAGCCCTTAGTCTCATTGGGAAGCAAGGCACGGTAATCAAATCTATACAGCAAAATACGGGCGTTTCTATGCGGGTACTATCTGGAGGTATTACGTTCATATTTTTATTTTTGTATGTCACGGTGCATTATCCTTCCCTTCGCTCTCTTTTGTAAAGCCGTGATTTTATTTACTTGGTTTGGAAATCTGATGTTAAATTTATTTGTATCATCTTCTATTAGTTGGCAAAATTTTTATCAAATTTAAAGTTGTAAATATGAGCTGTCTGCCATGTGTCTGTTCTGCTGTGTTACTCTTACGTGGAGTTGTTCATTTATTGATGCTTGAGACTGTATATATGTATGTTTATGTGGTGATATAGTTACTTTTTGTTGGCACTTGGGTCTAATGGAACATTTTAATATTTTCGAATTGTAACGAAAAGTAAAGACGTTTAACTGTTATTGTGCATAGTTCCAAGCTTATATTGATAAACTATATTTACACACCTATTAATACATTTTCTGAGATACCCGTGTTTTTTACAGTTTCACTTCTCTACGAAATATTTTATTCACATGCAAACTTCACTTGCTTATAGATGAGGCGCCGGTGTATGCTGCTGCAGATGAAAGGATTGTGGATTTGCAGGGAGACACTCTAAAGGTTTTCAAAGCTCTAGAGGTTGTACTGGGACACTTGAGAAAGTTCTTAGTTGACCACAGTGTTCTTCCTCTTTTTGAGAATACTGTAAGATTGATTCTCGCTGAATTCTGTTATATGCATTTGATAGCATGATTTCTGATTGATACTCGGTCATTTTATTTTAGTATAAAGCTACTGTATCAAAAGATCGCCAAGTAGATGCATGGTCTGACAAGTCTTCACTTAATTCTGCTTCTCAAACTGGATTAGTTAGTGAGTATTCCCTTTCTGGAAAGAGGGAATCTCTGTTTAATGATCGTGACATTCATCTTGAATCACGGCTCCAATCTTCTGGTGCTTCATTAGATCTTGCAACCTCAGGAATATGTTCATCAGGAGTTGGGCATATTGGGGCATCTATTATTACTCAGGTTAGTTGCAAATTGAAGTAATTTAACATATGGAAATTCCATAAATTACTCAGGTTAGTCGCAAATTGCAGTATCTTTGCATGTATAGATTCCGTAAGGAAAAGGTTGAATATGTGTGTTGTGTGTTTGGAGGAAGAAGTTGTGAATTATATTCTTTTACATTGTGAGTGGGATATGTATTATTGTCCAGGGTGAGAGTGGGTTTGGATTTTGTTGTGTGATTCCCTGGTCTGTTAAGAGTTTGTTGCTAGAATGGAGGGTTTTCTGGTGTGCATATAAGAAAAGTGTGGTATTTGGATTGAAAGAAATGGAGGGATATTTTAGAGTACTCTTGTGATTTGAAGAATTTTAGACATTTCTCTTCTTTGGAACTTTTTTTTTTTCTTTTTTCATGGGGAAGGGTATGTTCATTATGCTCTGTCAGCTTTTCAGTGTTATCTTTTTTTAGCCTCACTTCTTATTTAATATATTTTTTTTGGTAAAGTACAATTTAGCCGATTAATTAAGAATCAATTGACAATTTTTTTTTTTTTTAACACATTATAACTTGAACAATGTGCCATGAGTAAAATGAACTTTGTCTTTATGATTGTTGCGTGGACCACAAGTGAAGATCCAATATTGATTCTAAACCAGAGCCTCACGTGGGGTGAAGGAGTGACACATGGAGGCTTGGGTTTGAGTTGGGGTAAAAAACTGGACCCTCACATGTGGTTTTTCTATGATAGAGTTTGTTTTGCTCACTGTACAAAATTCAAGGTCAAATATGCTAAAAAGCATTTGAGGTACAAATTTAAATCACTTACAAATTTAGGTAAATTGCACTTTTTCATATTTCCACGATATGAAGACGTGTCAAATGTTCAATTTCAGATCCTCACAGGTGGTAATTATGTTAGAATGGTCAAAATTATATTTCTTTTCTTTATCTATTTTATTTGGCATCAAAGTTGTTTCTGTCGGGAGTATGAGAATTCTACTTAAAAATTTGTGCTATTAGATGAGTGTCTTCTAATCATATTTTTTTTAAGCTTCTTTTGATTTTATTTGAAGGTGGTCATAAATTGATGTTGTCACTTTGATTAATGTTTTTTTTTCTTTTAGTTTCCTATTCAGCTTTGATTCCTTCTGCTTTGTAAATTTCACTTATTATGAACTTAAAGTGATTAACAAATGACTGGAACTCATTTTTTGTTGTCTGACTTCAACTGGCATTTTTCTAATACCATCAACCTGGTTGTATTCTGGATATATAAACATTATGGTTTATTGCCTAGTGGAAGGACCATAAGTTTAATTATAGCTTTTGAACACTCTTGATGTTGACACAAAAGCTTTTAGAAGGCAGTAAATGAATGCCTATTGAGTGACTTCAAATGTATTAGTAGGAGCTTTAGTGTCAAGAAATGGTTTTCAGGTTCTATATTATTTGGGATTTCTAGAAATTTTTTAGACTCAAAGGAGCAGTTGTAAAATTTGAGAAATTGTAGGTTGCACGAGTTTATACTATTGAAGCAAGGACTGGTATTTGTCGTTGTGGTTTAAAATTCGAGGCCACAAGAGAAACTTCCAGGACTTCCATAAATTGTGATAGGGTGATTGGTTTGGAATAGGATGGAGCCTTTTATAGTCTGGTTATAGTTTGTGATTTTATGGTGAGAGATGATCTATTTGGTTACTGCAACGATCCGGCCCCACCCTCTAGGATCTGCGAATTGTACGGTCCGGTCCATACACTAGTGAGATCTACGAACCGTCAGCCCGACCCACCATACTAGACAGGATCCGCGAGCTGGGCTTATGACATTTTCCCCACTGGATGAAGGAGTTTCATGCTTTCCCCAGTTTCGAACTTTGGACCTCCAGGTACTTGTACTAAGGGTTACTAGAGATTGTACTACTTGATACAAGTACATGGAGGTCCAGGGATCGAGAGCTGGGGAAGGCATGAAACTCCCTCATCCAAGGGGAAGAAGGTAATGAGCACAGTTTGCGGATCTTGCCTAGTGTGGTGGGCCGGGTTGGCGGTTCGCGAATCTCAATAGTGTGTGGGTCAGACTGTACGATTCGCAGATCCTCTAGGGTCGGGCCGAATCATTGCAGAAAAAAAACGTTTTTTTCTGCAACGATCCGCCTTCACACTAGGAGGATCCACGAATCGTACAGTCCAGCCCACCACACTAGGCAAGATCGGCAAACCGCCAGTCCGGCCCACACACTAGTGAGATCCGCGAGATGTGCTCATGATTCTTCCCCCGGATGAGGGAGTTTCATGTCTTCCCCAGTTCTCGAACCTTGAACTTGCAGGTACTTATACCAAGGATTACAAGAGCTGGTACCACTTGAGTTGGTATCAGCATATGGGAACCTTTGGATGTTATCATGGGGTCCAAGGTTCGATGCACTGGGGAGAGCAAAAATTCCTCTACCCATGGGGGAAAAGGTCATGAGTGGACTGTGGCACTGCGAATCTTGGAACTGATTTGGACCGGTGCATAACCAGTTGCGGATCCTTCCTAGTGTGGTGGGTCGGCTGGGCTGTCACAGTTACAGTCGAAAGACACCGAGATTTAAGTTGGTATAGAAACCTAGTATACAAATTAGAAATATATCAATCTCCGGTGGTATCATTTTATTTATAAGCGTTACCATTATCTTTTAGAAAAATTGTTCTGATCTGCGTATGGTGACCAGTTTATTGACAGACGAAGTTCACAATCAAACTAAGAGCTGCAGTAATACATCATTCATATTCTAGTTGTGGCTAGTTGAGAATTGTGCATTGTTTTTGACATAATGTATCATCATGCTATTTATAGCCTTCTTTTATAATTCCTCGTAGATTACTCAAACGATGCAAATTCCTTTATCTTATGCGGAGGATATCATTGGGGTTGGAGGATCAAATATTGCATTCATTCGTAGAACTAGTGGTGCCATCCTGACCATGGAAGAGAGCAGGGGACTACCTGATGAGATCACAGTGGAAATAAAGGGTAGCACATCGCAGGTTCATTTGGCTGGGCGATTGATTCAGGTAATATTTAACTTGTAACTTGTCATTTCTCCCTTTAAAAGTAACTGCAAATCACACACACACACAGGTTTTCAGTTTTGCAACTATTGGTTTGATTTGTTTAAGTTTGTTTCTTTTCAGTTACTAGTGAATATTTATTTCTTAATGAACTAGCAACAACGTTTTTCCATAAGCTATCTTTTTCACAGAAAATTTCCCATGAGACACTTAAACTTTTATGATGAGCAGAAAATCAAAATTCCTTCCACTTGATAAAGTCAATCCCAAAAAGACTTTTTGCTCCCTTCCAGCTAAGGTTTCTCCCAATGGACTTTTGACTGTTTCGATCAAACAAGATAGTCCATGAGCTCATTTGACATTGCTTTTAACAGAGTTCCTACTTTATCAACTAGGCACATTCAGGTTGCATAGTTTTTTTCCCTTTTAATACACTTGGTAAACCCAGATAAGTGGAAGGAAACTTATCCACTTTACAGCTAGTGAAATCTCCACCTTTTTTTATTCTTGACATTATCAACTCAAACTCAGTAATAAATGATGACAGAAGTAGGATAAGATGACCGCTTGAGAATTCTGGCCAGTTGATAGGAAATCTAGACGATGATGGCAAACCATTAAATTGAATCAAACACTTGCCTCTGATACCCTAACATTTCCTGAGTGTCTTTTCCTTCCATTCTGACCAGTAGATAGAAAATTGAAGAAAAGACAGTTAATGCAACAGAAAATAATAAAAAGAGGAATACAAACTTCCCCAACATCTCCAACGTCCTGAAAATAAGCATCCCCCACCCCATCATTTCATCCTTTACCAATTCCCTCCCCTATGTTCCAAGTGAGCTCCCCCCGTTACCCTCATTTAAGTTGGGCTTCCTTTGCTCAGATTATCCTCCCGTTGGGCAACAGAAGCCAGCTTCTTACGTCTAGAATACGTGATACAAATCAGTGGCCTATCACATTCATTCCCAGATTGGAAATTGGTAGTTTTAGTCTTTTTTTTTAGGGTAAATGCGCATTCACCCTGGTGATGAGTGATTAAAATTCAATATCCTTCATGTTTCTGTTTATGCAGGAAGCTATAAGCAAAGATAGGGATCTTATTACAAGCAGCTATGGCAGAATGGACTATGGTTTGAGATCATCCTACTCTAATGTCGATTCATCTTATTTATCTTCATTGTCTTCGCAATCCTATGATGATCATGGATATTCTGGGTTCGGGCGAGGCTACACCAGTTTTAGGCTGTGAGTCTGCTATTCATTTTCATACTTTCTTCTCCATATCCTCTCCAAATGAATTTGATTGATAATGAAAAAAAAGGGTAGTTTGGAACGTTGTTTGTGTAAAGTTGGTGAGAATAGTTATAGGCTTTGTTATTTCACTTTCATTTTTGAAATCTGGTGAGTAGTTTTAGGTGTAATTACTAACTTATGTGTATTTAATTAGAGACTTGGATTAGAAGACAGATCAAAAACTCATTTCCATGTGTTTGGCTTTCTTTCTTTAAATAATTAGATGAGTTGTTAATCATAATTTGAAGATGGGTTTTGGGGTTCAAAGAAACTGCTTGGTGGGTAGTCCGGCCTTTTTAGTTTTTAGTTCTTTTTGAATAAAACTAGGTTTTCTTTCTAAATCTCATCAAGACGGAGTTGAATTCCTTCTGTTCAATGAGGATTTTAGAAAACTACTTCGAAAAACACGAAACCATTTGCAAATTTTTGAAAATTAGTTTTTAAAAAAACAGAAGAAAGAAAAAACAAAAATTGGGCCAGGTCAGAAAAGAAAAAATAATATTATATTTACACTTTATTTTTATTTTTTTAAATATTAAAATAATGATTATTTTAATTAATAATTTATTTAAAATATTTATAATTTAGTTTAGCATGCAAATATAAGTAGAATTTTTATGCTCTTCCTAATTCATTCGCTTGAAAATGAATATAATAAGTTAATATTAGAATAGACAATTTAACCACAAAAAATTTAACATGCACGATGAAAAAGGTGTATTCAAAGAAGTAAAAGAAAATACTTCATTAAAAAAAAAAAAAAAGAAAGATTATTCTTTCAATTCAATTTTATTAAAGCTTTTAAAAAATAGCAATGCTTGGTTCTTCTAATTTTCACTCTTGATTTAACTTATTCAGGTGAATAATCGGTATAATTAATATATTATTTTAAGTATCAAGATTTATACATAAAAACTTTTTTATCAAATAAAATAAAAAACAAATAAATTAAAAAGGAGGTTATGGAGAATTAAAATGTGACGAGAACAATTTTAGACATGGACTCCTACAAACAAACACAACTCCCTGCTTACGGAGAAATTTTAAAAAAAAAGTCAAAATTAGAAAATGACAAAAGTCAACCAAAGGGAAAAGATTTATTAGAGCTTTCCGTAGGTTGTTGTGTTTGTTTATGGTTGTTAGACTCGATTGCAGCTTCTATTTTCTTCTTCATACTCTCCATCTCCTCTCCTTCTCCCTTCAAACAAAAAAAAAAAGTCAAATTTACTCTTAAATTTTAGTTGGAGAGAGAGAGAGAGACTAACTTAGGAAAACCCTCCCACGTACTGCAAAAGTAATATCATATATAGTTTGATTTCTAACAAAATAATATATTATATGTTTTTGTTGTTGAAATTTGTACAAGCTCATATATATATATATATATGTATATATATATTTGATAATGTGGAGAACCTCAAAGTTCCAAATATTCCTCCTACCTCAGAGTCAAAGAATTTAAATGATGTATGTAACGAGAAGATTTGACTCTTTTGTTTTGTTCATAAGTTCCATTTCGTTCTGGATCCCGATCATCTCATTTGTCTCTTCGTTCTCACGAGTCTGAGATCTGTTTACAGTCTCTGACTCATTGAGTTTGATAGTCTTTTTCTTGGATCCAGTTCAGTTCTTCGATTGATTAAGGAACTTAAAGGAAATGTAGAAGAAATGGAAGAACAGAACAGCACTGAACTCGATGAATGCAGTCTTCACCAGGGTGTCTGAGAAATAAGTAATGGTGGAAGTCATCACTTTCAGCTTTAACGATTCAAATACCTGACAGACTTTAACTGTTGTTCTTCTTCTGTTTCTGCATCTCAACTTCACTACCACTGTCTTCTCTCTCCCGTTCGTCACACTCAGCTGCAATTACAGAATAGTGTTATTGAGAGAGACAGAGAGAGAGAGAGAGAGAGAGAGAGAGAGAGAGAGAGAGAGA
>CM039518.1:22085379-22177790 GCA_022433055.1 Begonia peltatifolia | reverse complement strand
AGAGAGAGAGAGAGAGAGAGAGAGAGAGAGAGAGAGAGAGAGATGAGATACCCACATCAAGAACGTCAATGGGAGAGCTCTTTTCTGCATCAGAATTCAAATTCTGTCCACTCTTCTCCTTCTCCAATCTGAACAAGACCAGGGGAAGTGGATAATCATCAAGAACATCCCAAGAAGTTCTCTCAATCAATCTCCCATTTTCCAGCTCCCTAATCTCCTCCTGTATTTTCTTCTCTTCCTCGTGGAGTTCTTGTATGTACTTTATTGCATCTTTGATTATAGAAGCCTTGTCCATCTAAAGAAAAAAAAAAAAAAATTGTTTATAATTTTTTAGGGTTCATAATTTAAGGTTACAGCAGAAATGATTGGATAGAAAACGTCTGTCAAACTGCCATCTTGATGGCTGTTTATAATGAAATAAAATAAAAAATGTTATCTCCGAATCCAGTTGGAAGCGACAAGAAATCAGGGAGCTTATTTTAATAGGAAAAAGTAATTATTTGCCTTGGTGATATTGGGGACGACCACTCTAAGAGCAAGAAGCCTGTCGTTTAGCTTCTTCCTCCTGTTCCTCTCGGAAACAATGTTATTGGAGGCTACCACCGGCGATAAAGTTGCGCCGTCCGACGAGCTAGTATCGTAGTTTGGGGGGAAGAATGGGTCCAATTCCCATCTGTCACACCGGGAAAAACTTAAGCGTCTGAAAAAAAACTTGGTTAACGAGAAAATGGACGGAAAAATGATTTGGAAGGAGGAGAAAACCTGTCGTCGCGGTCTGGAGTTTGGAAGAGGGTGTTTGTTTCCCAGTAAAGATTGTAATCTTCAAAGCTGTTGTCCATGTCAGTGGCTGCTAAACTGTGAGGAAAACTGAGGTATGGCGTCTCCTCTGCCTCGAAGGATATGTCTCTCTCTCTAGACTGTTCTCTCTCTCTCTAACCTTTATTGCCTCGTACACTTTCTTTCTCTATCTATAATCTATCACATTCGCAGTCTTTCACTTTCACTTTCAACCTACCAACTCTCTGGTCCGACTCTCTGGTCTTTATGATCCCACTTTTTATCTCCCTCTCTTCTCTCTTTCTCTCTCCTCCCCTAGTTGATGGCTTTGCATGAGGAGAGAGGGATTTCATAGGGCGTGAGAAACTTAATGGATCCTTATTGGGCACGTGGAAACCGTGCTACTTTCTCCAAAGCCTAAAAAAAAGAAACAATTTCAACAAGCAATAAGCATGTGTTTCAATTAATACTCTTATTTACAAAATTGGAAATAATTAGAAGTATTGTAAAAATGAAACTTTTTGTCACTAAAATATAAAATTATCAGAAAAAATTTGTATTGGTTTAAATATAAGTTTTACAAATATAATCGTTAATGTCAACTAAAAATAAAATATTTAACATTTAGATTAATAAATTATAATTAAAATAACACTCTTACTACTATCACCGCAGAAAGCATTAGGAAAAGAAGTCACTCAATAATCCCAAACATCTGTGTCATAGGCGTAATAAGGAGAATACATTCTTCAGACGATCGTGATATAAAAAATAAATTATGATCAAGTTTAGTAATTTTCACCTTGTGACGCAACATCGATCGTTATTTCATAACAATATTTGCGTAACATGCAAGCACCTTCTTGCTTGATTGAAGGGGCACAATAAACAACATCCTCTCTCGGTTCAAACATAAGTAATATAACACATACATAAGAAAATGTTCGTGGAAAAACATGCATTAGATAATGAAGTCAGCATTTTGTAAGAAATGACGCGCCTTCAGAATGTAAGAAATATCTCAAAATATGCACAACCCATGATAAACAAAAATCTAACCACAACACTATTGAATTCTAAAATTAAATAGTTAATCTCAATACCTACAGTGATATCCATATTAGTACGTATCTAAGACTCTTAGAATGAAGGTTGAAACCTATCTCATGGATCAAAACAAACTGGGTGACCTTAAGTTACTAAAATCAATGATGTTAGTCTGTTCAAGGAAATTGGCGTTACTCCCACACAAGAAGGACACAACATCGATGGCTATTTCATAACAATATTTGGGCCTGATGTCTGAAGCTCCTGTTTTGTTTTTTATTTTATTTTATTTTATTTTAATTTGCAATGAATTCAAATTTAAATTGTTTGGGCCGTGGCCCAGTTGTTTCATTCGAGTGATAGGAGTTAGAACTGGAGAGTGGAGAGAGACAGAGTTTTGAAAATGGCGGCAACAACTGACGAAGAAATGGAGGCGTTGCTCTGCAGCTTCGATCTGATTTTCGAGGCAACTGACGTATTTTCTGCAAGAATTATGCGAAACGTTTTATTTCTAGTTTTTTCCCTGGGAAAATCAATGGTGTTGCTTTTGAAAAACGAACAAAAAATGTTGCGAGCTTACTGAATTTCATGGACTAATAATGAATAGTTTTTTTCCGATCTTTATGCGTGCATTTTTTCTTTTTCCCTTTCAACCGTTTGAGACGCAGTTTTACAGGAAGGATAGTTGAATTTGTAGCCTGTTTCGTTACTCGATTTTGTCGATTATAATTTAATAAAATTCTCGATAGTTTTCTTTCGCTTCTTAAGTTCCTGCTTCCATAATCAACGTTCACATTTATTAGAATTTACTCTTTAATCAAGAGAAAACGAATTCTTATGTTTGAGATTTGCACAATTTGTTTTTTTCTTTATTTTTCAGTTACATTCTGAGGTTGATATGACCGTTCTCAGGATTTCAAGAATGGTGTCGAGGAGCTCCAATCACTAAAATTAAACTGTGATGAAGAAAAGAGGAAGAGGGAATTTCTTGAAACCAATTGCACAAGTCTAAAACAAGGTTCGTTTTCGTTGAATTCTAGTCTTATATGAGCTGTTTCTGAACGATGATTATTTGTAATTTTGTTTTTCCTTTTCTCTTTTTTCTTTCTCTGATAAGCGACAATCACATGCAAAATTATGCATTTAATACAATCCCTAACATTATTTTATAAAAAGAAACATAAACACAATTCCACTTTGTTATAATTATAAGCTACGTCAGCTCTGTGACATTTGCTTCTTTAGCACTAACTAGAATCTTGTATGGGAGTAAAAATTAATTACAGAATTATCATCGCATTAATAAGCATAGAGGTACTAAATGTGTGCAAAAAGTCAAAACAACTAGTCAGAGAATCTGTATCATCGTTTGGTGAACGTGGTTTGGATCACCAAATGACAGAGAAAGAAGCATTTGAAAAATCCCTTCCTATGGATAACATTTTCCGTCTGAAGCATTTCATGCAATTCTACCCTAAAGTTGAATCTTTGACGGTACCATACCACAATACACGATGCCAAACGATGCAAGGATAATGTCATCAGATTCTGTGTCACGTCCATTTTACTATAGGGATGGTTGTCCGTGGATAGAAAAGAAGCCATTGATGCTTGTTTAATAAGTCATCGTTCACAGATATTTTACCATGGAAAGAAAGTGTTCAATTCTTATACTGCTAGAAGACAGAGATATTATAGTTTCATTAATCCCGCAATGTTAGATTCCTAATTTACTTGTTGAACTCCAAGCTGTAGGCTTGACTTTTTTATGGGTAAGGCTTGTGTCTTTTCTCATCCACACTGATGACATTGAGTTCTTCCAGAGGTCTCATCTACTATTTATATGTTCATTTCTACATATATGTCAAACATTATTGAATCATCATTTGACATTCGCTGCATGTACCTTGATAACTGTGCAAGGAGATACGGGGGCTCTGTGTTTTCCATTTGTGTTTGTTTTTAATTTCATATTTTGTTTCTTCAATATTATAACTTAACATTTCGTTGAGAATATATGTGCAGCAACATGTATATACTTATACGTGTTTCAGCAAGTCTGCGTCAGGCTCAACTAAGCTAGATTGATGTATATTATACTACTGCAGAAAATGAACATCTGAGCAAAATGTACAAAGATTCCTTAATTAATTTTTCTGATCAGGTCCACATCTCTAAATTCTCATTTGAACAATGATACCATCCCAATTTTGTTTCTCTATGTGATTAAACTGCTCTACGTAGTAACTAACAAAAACTTGAGTTTTTCCACACTATTTTGTGCTATTTTTTGTGGACGCAGCTTGAACATCGAAAAAAGTGTCAAAGCTTGAAAAAAGATATGAAGAATCTTAAAGAGGAATGTATTAGCATAGAAGATGTAAGTTCTTCCATGGAAAATTGGTCATATGTCTGTTGCTGGTTCTTTGAATATAAGCCGGAATCTAAATTAGAAATATACATCTTACTCTGTAACTCTGCATACTCTAAAATGAGAGAGTGTTCTAAACACAAGTTTAACATGAAAGAGTTACTCATCTAGGCCCTAAAAGCCATATAGATCGTCGTATCATACGGGAAATGTGTGGTCATAATTAAGTAGCTTTATTGAATTCTTGAATAGGGGCACAAGAAGGCTATGGATTTGCTTAAGCAAGATTATGCAACAAAACTTGATGGTTTCGAGGCACAAATTAGGTAAGTTGCTTTTTGTATTAGCATGTAGTTCAACTAATTTAATCTGTAGAAAATGAAAGATACGATATTCTACCAGAGGTCTTCAACGTGAAAAGGCCGAAAGTGAAGCAATCCTTCACAATCTCCATCAAGACCTAGCTTCACATAAAAGCCATATTCAAACTTTAGCTACCAGGTTGGATCGTGTTCGTTATGATGTGGAAACAAAATGTGAGATCTAAAGGAATTAAAGAATCAAGTTGGATTTCATTTTTAGATTTTGGTGTGTACTTTGATCTTTTCATGGATGCATTGATTGTTTTGGTGATAGATAATCTTGAAATTCAAGATTTGAAGGACTGTCTACTAATCGAGCAGGAAGAGAAGAATGAGCTGAAAAAAAAACTCCAAGACTTGGAGAAGGAAGGCAAGTGTTACCTTGCTTTTCTGGTCTTTTACGTCTGAGAATTAGTTATCTATGATGCTTTGATATTCACCTTTCAAGTCTTCAGTGTTTCTTGATATATTTTTTTTGTTATGCATCTCATTTAGAAGCTGCTTACATAAATGCAAATTATAGAGTGATAAGATATTTGAAACTAATTGTTAAAATCTATTAATGTTCAGACTATTCATACCACAGGAGTCAGTTTTTTTTTTCTGGTGATGCAAATGAGTCATCTCTTTAATTTTATTTTAAGAGGACTGCAGTCATCAATGTTTGAATGGCTTCTTCTTTATTTTAACTTTTCTTACAGGGAAAAATTTGCTCCCGCTTTCCCCTAGTAAAATGAAATAACAAAGATAGCCCTCTATGTGTTCCACATGGTTCACACTGCATACTTTTGAATTTAGTCTAACACAAACTAAAAGGAATAGATAGTGGAGCTTAATACGAAGTATGAAATTCAAAAAATACTCTGTTCTTCTGTTCTAGCCTTGCATATTATTGATTCAAATCATTTAAGAGATAGAGAAACTGAGGTCAATGGAAGGGGCCGACTTAGATCATATTGTTCTTAAAGTTTTATAACTGACATAGATATTGTTCTTATCAGATTGTAATTTAAGTTCTTCTGTTTATAGTGTTTTTCATATTTTTTCTAAGTAATAACAAAAACATTTTTGTTTTATGAAAACATATGTAATTAAGAAAAAATAATCCATCAGTGTCCATATTATTGTCACATGACAAATCTTCATATCTGACGCAAAAGTCATCTTCTTGTTCATTACAGCGGTGCTTAGCAGAACAAAGTTGGTGGAAGAGCAGAGAGACTTCACATCAGATCACCAAGTTGAGACACTAAAAAAGAAGATTATGTCACTAAGGAAGGAGAATGGTATTCTTAAAAGGAAACTTCAATCAATTGACGGCTAAGCTGGGTAAATACTTCTTAGTACTTTACTCCCATGTCTTTACTATCCATATTACCACAGAAATGAGTACAGTCTTCTCTCCTATGTGAACCTTGTACCATTCAATAAACTAGGTCGACTGATTTTTGAGTTAGGTTTTTTTTCCCTAAAGAAATTCAACTTAGTCTCGTAGCGTGTCATGAAATGTCAGGAAAAATCACTTCCGCTATTGATTTTCATGCTTAGTAGATTATGATAATAATAATGTTATGTTTACTCTCTAATTTTACATCTTGATGCGATGAATATTGATTGATACAATTAATAACTTATTTTAATTTATTATATTAATTACGCTAATCAATGTTAAGATTATTCCTTTTTAGAGAATTATATTTTAGTGTTGATAAATCAAGGCGTGGTCGTATATGTCAAAATTTTGTCATTTATAAATATTATAATTCGTGGACTTTCTATAACCCCAAAAAAAGGGATATTTATTGTAATTTATGTGTTCTAATTCAGTATCGGCATCGCCAATATTTACATTATTTATGCTCAGTCGCTATTGGTTATACTTTTTTTTTAATCAAATATGATTTCAATTATTATACATAAATATTATAGATGAATAAAAGAGTGACTTATGAACACGTAATTTAAAGGATAAAAGTAAGAAGCTAGTCATTTATTTATTCTAAAATCTCTAAAATTATTTACCCTTCTCATTTGGTAGATGATAACATCTTGATGTACTGCATTTATCACAGTAATATTTTTAGGATGCTCTGGGGCGTGCGCACACGCGTGTACAAGGTAATAATAGGTTTTTTTATAATTACATTGATGTTTTCTATTGCTCGTTAATTGATATAATAATTATGATAAGATAATAATTGTACAACTTAATCTTTGTCAAGTGATGTGTTAAAATTAGAGTGTAAAATAAAATGATAAACTTAACATTACTCGTATAAATAAGTGAAAAGCTCAATGAACTATTATTTGAAAATTTTAATAGCATCGCGAGCATTTTATGTCAAAAACATGTCCGAAAATAAACCATTCCGATTTAAACTTAGTAAGCAGTTCTATATTTGGTCGGTAAAGCATAATTATATAAAAAATTTGCTTAATTTATGTCGTAAAATATTATTAAACACGTGTTCATATTTTGTTATCCTAACACAAATATTTCTCTATCAAGATTTGTACTCTCACTTAATTGGAAGAAATTGTCCGGATGAAGAATCTCTACATATAACAATCAAGAAATATTACAAACATTTAAAATAACACATTAATACGGTACGTCGTGATGAAATCAAACGAGTAGACGTAACATTATTTTTTTCTAAAATACTAATAAAATCGAGCCAAATGCAGCGATTAGGAAAAAGTCGTTGGTTCAACCGGGTCCAGTCCCGATATACATCTTGCAATCGTATATGGTAAGTGATATCTAAAAAACAGTCCAGCAAATATGCAGTTTCATTAATACTAGAAACGGTTTCGGATTACCTTAAAAATTGTATTTTTCTTATTTTATATTATTAACTTAATTATTCAGTTCACTAAATATTTAGTTTAATATTAATTTATTGAAAAATTGTTCGAGCAAATTCTAATATTTTAATGTTTTTCTGTGTGAATAAAATCCAACAAATGTAATTTTTTATTTTAAAATTATTATTAAAAATAAATAAACAAATAAAGTTCTGACAGGCTACGACCCTCGCATGGATCACAACGTTTGACTATTGAAATAACCTCCTTTTGCAACTGCTTCTTTTGGTTTTTCTCAGACTAGACTGGTATCTTCTTGGCTTGAAAAATCTCTCAGAAATGGCGAAGGTGATCACATTGGATGATTTCGGAGCTTTACCAGACCCTTTGCTTTCAGTCATCGTCTCCTTTTTGCCTTTCAAAGAAGCAGCGAGAACCTCCATTTTATCCAAGAAATGGAGTCCCGTTTGGCTCGCCACTGAAAACATCGAGTTTGACGAGAGTTTCTTTCTTAAACTCGAAGAATCTGCAGAAAACAAAGAAATCCAACGAAGGGCTTTCATCGATTTCATGAAAAACTGGATTTCCAATTACCAACAGTCTACCATCGATAGACTTTCGTTGAAATTCTCAGATCCTGAAAGGTTCATCGATGATTTAACAGCATGCATTAGATTTTCCATTGCACGTAAAGTGAAAAGGTTGGAGATTGATTTGTCAGACCCGACATGGGACGAAGAAGATGGCAATAATCATCCAGCATTACTTGACTTGCCTTCGGAAACTTATAAACATGAGAAGTTAGAATCTCTAAGTATGTTTTCTTGCAATTTCAAAGTCTTTGAATCCGAAAAAATCTTCGGAAATCTCAAACACTTGTCGTTGGGTTGGATTGAACTGTCCATCTGTTGCTTCAACAAAGTGATGACATACTGTCAAATGCTGGAGAGTTTAAGTTTGAAGAGATGCTGGAATCTGGGCTATCTTCAGATTATAGGAGAAGATCTGAGGCTCAGAAGGTTGGTGTTGGATAAGTGCAGTTTTCTGGAAGAAGCAAGTTTGGTGATTGAGGCTCCAAAATTAGGGTTTCTGAAGTATAGTGGCAGCGTGGGTGTGTTTGATCTGCAATTCTGCAGAGCTTTGGAAGAGGTTGATCTTGATTATGCATTTGAAGAGGAACACGACGATGGTTTGAGTAATTTTATCTGTATGCTTCTTGATGATATTTATCGCATCAGGACTCTCACTGTTTGCTCTTTCACGCTTCAGGTACCTGACCTTTCTCTCTCTCTAGCATGGTTTTTTTTCTTAACCATAACATGCTTTATTTTTTCTCTTTTGCAAGACATGCACATGAAATAGAGTACAGCAACGAGTAACTAAACTTCTTTTTACTCTAAACCCTAATCTTACGAGTATACTCTAATTGTACGTTCTCATTTGACACCCTTAAATCGTTGTTCATTTATTGTTAGAATAGTTACGACAAATTACGGAGAATTAATGAAGTCAATCTCTTAAATTAGTAAATTAACATGTAAACATTACGCTATATCGTAGGTTTAAAGGATAAATACAACATTATCATTTATTTCTAAACACTTATAGGAAATTAATAATGACGCTTCTTGTACTATTGTTAAGTTAACAAGACTGATAGTTGGAGCATTCATAGTGCTATGACTTAATTTTTCATTTATATACGAGTCTTAACATTCGATCATAATTTGTTGGTCTTATAACGCGATAGAATATTGATTGTAAATGTAGGTTATTCCAAATGGAGATGAGCCACTTGGACTTGCAGCACCCATAAATGTGCAACATTTGACAATGAAAGCTTTAATGCATCCAAATGAATTCTATGGAATCAAATTCTTCCTCAAAAGCTGCCCCATGCTTGAGAAACTCACTATTCATCTTGGCCATGGAAGAGTTCTCCCTGTAAGCATCATCTCCCTACAACCTCTTATTCATCTTCTTATTTATTTATTTGTTTGTGATTGGCTCAATGGAACTTGATTCCTTCTTTGGATATTGCTTGTTAAAATCAACTAATTGATATTAGTTCTTAGCACTCGTGTGTTTACTCTCGATTGTTCTATGCATGCATCCGATGTTTTTAATAAAATCTCACTGATTTTATTTTTAAAACCTGTATTAAATCCATGGGACGATTTCGAGTTTTCCAACTTGGAATCATTTATTTATAGGAATATATTAAAGTTCAACCAAACCAACAAAAAAAATTACAATCAGTGTACCAAATAATTCATCAAAAAAATCTATGCCCAAAAAATATATTGGGTTTAACACAAGATAACATCATGATAATGCAATAAATGAAATTGTGTGCATAAATGTAAACACAAAAATAAAGTTGTACATATAATCCCAGAAGAAGTAAAAAGCTCAAGTAGGACGAGATGACAATGTCTCACTAATGAAATGACTAAAAAAAAAGGAAATTAAATAATGAAGACTAGCTCAGTCCTGCTCATAGTAGCTTCACCTCATGTTGTCCAAGGCTTGCAAAATAAGTAAGAATTTGGGATAAATTGACATTACCCAAACAAGAATTTCAATTGCTACATCTAGTGCTTTAAGGTTCAATTATTTATGGAAGGTGTAAAATCAATATAAAAATTTAGGTTCGACGAAACATTAATGAGGTCAAGAGAATAAATAACAAAAAAACTATAGCATTGAAAAATCATCAATAAAAAAGAGTCATTCATAGTCAGCAAACATCAGTGTCGCATGCGTACAAGGTAGAAAAAGATCGTCAACAAATTTGATCTGGTTTAGATTTTTTCATCCAAGGACACGGCCTTGTAATTTTTCTCATGACATGCTCCTGTAACATGTCAACACATACTCAAACGTTAGTACGTGCACAATAAATAACGACCATACTCACGGATTAAGTGAACCCGGTACTCACAATAGGTAAATACAATAATAATTAAATACATGCATAAAGATAAACTCAGAAAAATGACGAAACAAGACATATCTTATAGACATTGCTACAATTTGTTGTCAAATTCACAAGATTGGATTAACAATCATTAATAAAACATATAACACGAAGAGTTAGTAAAGATTTGAGAGTAAGCTTTTCTAATTACCTTTAATACATTACATAATTTTTCATTATAGGTCTTTCTTTCCTAACATTACAACTTGTTGGGTGAGGACGTTTGGTCATGTACCCAACTCCTTGTTCTTCGTCTAGTCCGTCTCATTGATCTCCATGAACCTTGTCTTCGAAAACCCAACTTCTTCATTTTCATCAATGGATCGCTGCTTGTTGGGGCGATCGGGTGATTCGACCAAAATTGCTTCACGACCACCAATAATTTCTTGCCTAGCATGGTCGTCACATTCCTTTCCAGAACGGAATTTTAAAAATTCCTTCTTTTAGAATCTCCATTTCTTCACGCACAGACTCCATTTTTTCATCCGCTGATTCTAGACGTCCTTCAACTTTCTTACCAGCCATTATAGTTATGCTCTTATATCAAATTGATAGAGATTGCAAAAAAATTATTGTCAAATTAACAAGACCAGATTAATACTTGCACAACAAACATATTCTTTTTATTAATATTACAGATAGTACAAAGAGCTACTAGAGATTCGAGAGAGATTCGAGAGTCTGTTGTTATTCTCAATTTTAAATTGGAAATTCTTAAACACTAATAGTAAGAATCCCCCCGCACTATTTTCATTAATAAAATAGATAATTTAAAGAGTTATCAGAAATTCAAAAGTTTGTTGTTCTTTTCCGTTCAAAATAGAAAATTCTTAAACACCAATCGTAAAAATTGCTCCTCCTCCTCCCAATCCACCATTTATTCCTTAATTCAAACTAAAAATTAACTTTAGTTTAAAATAGCAACTACTTATAACATATTTCCTAATTTATCCTTAATAGAATACATAATTTTTTTATTATAGTTCTTCCTAACAATGTCAACACCAAATTGGTATTGAACCTAAGCTAGAACAATCATACAGTACTTTCATCCAATATAATCGATTTCCGTCGAGCATTTCTAGTTTACAAACTCCAAATCTGATTTTTAATTAAAATTCTGAAAATTAAAAAAAATGACAAGAAATAGGGTTGAAATCCAACTACTCTTCAACACTTTTGATAATTGTCCTAGATTGATAAGCCTAGAATGCGGATCAGTCTTGAATTAAAGTTATCATTTAAGTAATTAGTGATGGCATTGAATAGGTGATTTATTATATACTTGGGTCTTTACATATGGAAATTTTGGTTTCTTTAATTCGTGGGTTGAAGTAAGATTAAAAGTAAATTTAGAATCATATTTTAATTTATATACAGTTTAATGATATCGGGTGAATTCGTTTATCACATATAATTAGTTCATGCAGAAGTAATTATACAGATCAAGAACTGATATTTTACTGCGTGTCGATAGCGTAAATAAATGCGTGATCCTAATATCATGTATTTCTGGACTGGACTCTGGGTTAATATATCACTGCTAATTATCCTAATATTCTTCACATTATTTATCGTTTATTTTCCTGTTTTCTTGATCATTTTTGAAGGATTACGAACCTCCTCTGCAACTGGACCCGAGAAGGTTTTGGTCAGATAACATAATTGTATACAAGTGTTTGAAAAGAAGTCTAAAAGTTGTGGAGATAAATGACTTCACAGGAGCCATTTATGAATTCTGTTTCTTGTTTTATATTCTCTCCATGGCTCGAGCGTTGCAAGAGCTGAAGATTAGCATCATCGCAGGCAACCCAGAACGCAAGGAATCTCTGATGGCAAGCTTACATTCTCTGAGGAACTTCAATCTTGCCTCCAAGTACCTTGTTATTTCCATCTCTTAAGTTTAAACCAATAATAGTCAAAAAATAAAGGTCGGTTTTCGCTTGCTACATGGGTAATACACAGCAGCGAGTTTTTAATCTTTCGTTTTCCAGTTTTTGAACCTTTTCTTGTGGATTTTGGCTGTGTTGTTGGATGATTTGAGGGAACTTGAACTTTATTTTTCTGGGTTTTGCTTAAAATCATGTGTTTTAAAGTGGTACTATGATTCATTTATCAGATGTTCTAGCAGCCTGGAATGGTTTATCATTACTGCCATTGATCAATTAAGTTGTTTCCTGATACTGTAATTGTTTTTGTGAGTGTTGGCACATTCTTAAAATCACCTTTTTATAGGATGTTTTATAGGTTGTTTTGTAGGTTGCTCAGCTTGTGTGGATAGGGAAAGAGATTGACAATAATCTGTTGGTGTTGAAAGGGATTTTTCTCTTGAGTCTTGGAAAATTGTTTGCGGGTCAACTTATATTAGACAACATACATAATGGTACGTCGTTTGAAAGAATAAAAAGTGAATAATTTATAAATAGAATTCTCTTCTCTACATAGTATGATGCGTTATATTGTAAAACTAAAAAATAAAACTGTGTTGGCTTTAGTGCAAACGAAACAATTTTGATTAGCGGGATGAAAGACTCAACAAATAGAATTAGAGCCAAATCTCATTTGAAAGTCTGGTCGACATGGACGTTGGGTCCTTAAGGGGGAAAGATTGTGTTAACTGTGAGAGATCTGATTATGCTAGTAGAAGTGCACAATTTAACGTCACTTGGAAATAAGAAAAATTGAATGATTTATAAGTAGAATTCTTCTTCCCACCCAGTAAAACGTATTTTGAAATAAAAATCAATCTGGACTTTGACCCGAAGTTTATAACATATTATCATAGATGAACCGAGCAAATTATACGAGTTCTAGCAAAATAGGCCATCAAAAAGATTTATCATAGCATAAGTGATTGGAACTCATCAAGCCTTTGAACTTAACATCAATAAAGTATTTCACATATTTGAAAATACACTAAAAGTCTGATTGGAAATTTCATTTTGCTAGTAACATCTTAATTAGTTGTAAATGAAAAACTCATGGATAGTACTCGTATCTTAGGATTGCATTTATTTCGCGATTCTTCCAATAGAAGTGGGTCGGGCTGATTCGGCCTCGTTTTGGGCCCAAAGTATTTTCGAAAACTTTGATTATTTTGAAAATCACTTTTAAAATATTAATTTTGAAAAACTTTATATAAATTCATCAATTTATTATCTGTTTTCGTAGTAATATGGAATTTTTTTTTTAATTAAAGAAGCTTCAAGTTTATGAAACATTAATTGCTCAGATATTAAATATCATAGGACTTGTCTTTAATATGTTAATTGTTTTATAGTACGAGATATGATGATGATTACATTTTCAATGGTTTCGAAAGATGGTGCCATATGATGTGTTTAATTATTTATATATTATGTACTTTTGAATGATTGGATGAGAAGGTTTCATGATAACAAAATTAAGAGTATAACCCTATCTTTTAATAATTTGTAACAAATTAAATCTGAAAAAGGTCTTTCTCAACCTTTTATGTGTTATAGTGCCAATCCAAATCAGCTAGGTTTCAAATTTGGTAGTGGGAATCGTAGTGATTATAGTTCCATAAACTTCAACTATCTTCTTCTTCGTAGTCATTTTAGTTTAATAAACGAAAATAAGATGATAGGGTAAAGTATAAATTAAACATTGAATTTGGGGCCAGTTCCACTTAAATCTAGATTTTTTTTTTTAACTAAATAACTTTTGAACTTTGTACTTCCTTAGGTTTAAGCCATGAATATTTTTTCACAAAATGAACCTTAAACTTTCTACTATGAACAAAATGAATCTCAAACTGATATTTTTCGATCTCGCTGTGTTTAGTTTCGATTTAGTTTTAGTTTATTTTTTTCAGCTTGGAGTCAATTTTGGGTCAGTTTTTTTTTTTTGTTTGTAGTTTTTAAAATTAACATTAAAAAGATATGTAATTATTCTAATAATGGTTTGGGTTTCGAGCAGGTCTAATTTAATATCATAGTGTAATGTGTTCGTGGTGAAAAGTTCGAGTTTCAATTTTGTTAAAAAATTGGGTTTAAGTTTTACGAATTACAAAGTTCGATATTCATTTGGTTTTTAAAAAATTAAGATTTTAAGTTGGAAGAATCCTCAAAATTGAGGATTTAATTGGTATTTTTTTCAAAATAATACTTGAAACTAATAATCAATTTAAAGTATAGCATTAAAATCTTTTAATAATGATATGATTCGAGTCATAGAAAATTCAAATCCTCTTTCATTCACAAACAAAGTTGGTCAAATCCAAGAAAAGTGGAGGAAAAAGTAAATAAATCAAAAAATTATGAGGAGCCCAACCCAACCCCACCACCTAAGTTGCAATGATGACAGGCAGAGTGGGTTGGTCTCTTAAAAAGCTTTTGGAATTATAATAACAACCCTAAAAGGACCATTCACTTGTCTAACATTCAGCCATGCAAACACCCTTCAAATGAATAAGCTCTCTCTCTCTCTCTCTCTCTACAGTTGGTGGAGAATTTGAAGAAGAAGATAATAAATGAGAAAAAGCTATGGGAAAAATAGAATCTAGTACCATCTCTTGAAAGGAGTGATGGGTTTTGAGCTGGCAAAGAGAATCTATGTTGGGAGCTTGAAAAGGCGAGCCATGGAAGACAGAGAGAGAGAGAGAGAGAGAGAGAGAGAGAGAGAGAGAGAGGTACGTCTGCATGAGTGTGAAAGAGAAGAGAGAGAGAGAGAGAGAATGTCAGCTTGGTAGGGCATGCGTTGTTCCAACTTGAAAGAGACTTTTGTTTCATCAAAACACATGAAAGTAATTGAAGGAAGGCAGCCAGTTCTTCCCTTTCTCTTTGGCGTTTTCCCACATTCCCTTCTATTCTGTTATGTCTCTTTTATTCTTTCCTTTTTACCTTCTTTTTCTTATTCTTTTCTTCAGTAATCCCATCATATTATGCTTGTTCTTTCACTGCTTTGCTTGCTTCAAAACCACGTTATGATGGAAGAAATTACTCAAACATATCAGCTCAATCTGTCGCTGGTTCGATCCTCAATCCAACAATTTCAAATTTTTGTGTTTTGGTTTTGATCTTGAATGAGTTGAGGGATCCACAAAAAGGTATAAAAAGATGAAGAGAGAACTTTTGACTACAACAGTGGGAGGTGTTGTGGGTACACTTCTAACTTTTCTGCTCTTATTTTGATGTGATTTCCTCCAAGTTTTTATTTGCTATTTTACAAGCAGTATGATCCAAGCCAGGTGGACTAAATTTGATTATAAACTTATGTGACATGCTTATGGATAACCGGATGTTGTATGTATGTATCTATCTATACATAAATGTGTGTCTATGTACAAGACATACAAATAGAACTAACTTTTATCAAATCTCGGCCCCGCTAGTATAATTGTGGTGGCTTATTATTGTGACGACTATGTTGAGGTCCAAGAGGAAGTGGAGACCATAATTCACATTAAAAGTTAGTGGTACTGGGTGACCTATATACGTAACACTTCATCCTTAGCTAATACTGTGGGGCGTTACATCGCCCCACATTTTGTGGGGTGATGAACAGTGCCATGAGATATCACCTCACAGAATGTGGGGCGATGTAACGCCCCACAGAATGTTTTGTGGGGGCGATGTAATGCCCCAGGCGATGAACAGTAAAAAAATAAAAAAATATTTACTATTTTCAAGGTATATCCTGGGATATATTTTTCAAACGTTTTTTTATTGATGCCAAACAGGTTAAAAGAATAAATATTTCAAAGTTTAGTTTAAAGCTTTTGAAAAAAAAAAATTTTACGTAAGAAAAAATTATGTTATGTCAAGTTTTGAGTCGACATGTGGATGGTTACAACTACAAGACTTTTCGAAGTCAAACCCAAAAATAAAGTTATGCAAGTTTCTGGTCAAAGCAAATAATATTGTACTATTCATTAGTTATCAAAGTGTAGTATTACAACAATATTGTTTGGTTTAAGTCAAAACCTTTGTAAATTCATTTTCATGTTTTACCCCATAACACATCTTTAGTAAGGTGACTGTCGACCTCTGCAACTCCCATAACATAGATTGAGTGCTTATTGTTACTTGATCTTAGATCACTGTTGTTTTCACAAGGTAGGCTGGATGGTTAGTTGCATGAAAAGAGATGTACGTACGTACGTAACTATTACATACAACAACACAACACTTGCTGCAGAAAAATGCAAAAAAGACAATGCGTCTGATCGTTGTAAGAAGAGGGGGTTTGGGTGTTTCCTGTGACCAGTCTATTCCATACTCAGCATTTCTTTTTTATTTTTTTGTTTATATAATATATAAAAATAATTCATATTTCATGGACAAAACCTTCGTGTTAACTTCATTTATTAATAGTAAAAATAAATAATTTTTCAACTTAATTATTTGGTAATTTAAATGTTTAAAAATAGATTCATCGAGTTGCCTTCTTCAATCAAAAATTCAAATTATTTAATCACATCAACTAGAAATAACAATTATAATCAAGGAATTGATCATTTTGCTAATGATCCAAAATAATGACAGTTTTTATCTCGAAAAACTTGTTAATAATCCTTAAATTTAAATTTAGAGAGCTAAATTACATTTTTAACGTAAGTCATAAATTATAAATAATTTACAATGAAAAACAATAAATAAATATAATAAAAATATTAATTACTAGAGCTTCAAATTCAAAAGATGATGATCCTTGGGATTAGCGAGCAAAGCAAAAGTGGGAGCAATGATGGGTTTTTGTTGCAAATGCTACTGCAAAAGAGAAAAAGAAAAGGTTTATCTTTCTTTTTCTTTATTTTTATTTATTTAAACAATTAATTAATTACTTTTTTTATTTTAATAAAAGCCTTCACTGGAGGCTCTACTTTTCTTCTTTCTTTTTTTTTTTTTTTTCCCAGCCTTTTATATTACTTCTATTTATTACCTAATATTTCCTTTCAAAGTTTTTGCGTGTGAAATACACAATTTATTTTATAATGATTTTCTAAAACAATATGTAAAAATAATTATAATAAATGTAAATTTAAAAATTAATAGTTTGGACTATTATGTGTTAATCAAATTAATAAATTATATTCTACTACTTACATATTGCCAAACCCAATTTTGTTTGCAAAGTCCCGTTCATAAGATTATCTATATAATTTATTAAGATTTTTAAATTTGACAGTAGTAATCAATTAGTCAGTAGTGATAAAAATATTTTTTATTAATTAATATCTTATTTTAATAATTACACTAATTGAGGAGTAACGCCTAAATAACATAACTTGATTTTGTCTACTAACGTGGATAACGCGTACTTTGAAGAAGGATCGGATCTTTTAGGGAAGAATAATAATATAATAAAATACATAATTCTATAAAGATGAGGTTGGAATGTAGTTGGCAGTGGCCAAAAAGGGGTGTGAAAATAAATTATGGGGAATTGAATTTGAAAGATTGAGTAGAGAGAGAAAGGAAGAGAGAGAGAGAGAGAGCATTTAGTGTATAAAGTTGCACGCCATAAGCTTTGGTTTTTGCTTCCCCAAGAATCTTGTATGAAACAAGTGAGGTCAGTGGGTGGGTGTTTGTGTCATCTTTACTATTATAATAATTTCTCAAGGAAAATGCTTGTGACTATACTTTGTTTTTTATTTTTTTATATCGTGACATTATTAATATATTTTAATATAATTATCAATAAAAATCTTATCCATTAAGTTATTTTTGTCAACAAACTAAGCTTAAACTATCATTATTTAATAAAACAAACTTTAAATTATCATTTGTTAATAATTTAATTTTTTGGGTTCGTCCACACTTGAAATTAATACAAAATACATTTGAAAACATGTGATATTAACTCTACACAGACGTATCCACAGTTGCCTGAAGTAAAAATGAGGTTGATCGAGCTTTGCTTCAACGGAAAGATAATTGACTTGTTAATATATGATAGTTTAAGGTTTGTTTTGTTAGCGAATATAGTTTAAGATTTGTTCTGTCATTGAACTTACAGTTTAAGATTTTTTTTTTCCTATATTTTATGATTACTTTATTTGTTGTTGAAAATATGTTGGAAGAAATGCAGACAAAATCATGAAAAATGTAGTCTAGAAAGAGATACGTTTCTTGCGAGAAGAGAAAGTTACATTCTCCTAATGTTGTTAATAATGATACTCCAATCTCAATATTATCCTAGCTTAACTACTTGCTTAGCGTGATAATTTATTATAGTGTTATACTTTACGTTACGACAATCTTACCGTTTGCTAATCCTACAAAAAATGTACAGTCTGTTGAATTGCCTTTCACGTATTATTATTGTTGTTGTTATTGTTTAGTTCAAAAGAAGGAAGAAATTACCATCTTTGCATGAAATTATAATCACTTGGTCGATATCTATGAGTGTTTCCATGCAGAGAGAAAGGGGGTTCCTCCATCATTTGCATGATGACTCCTCAAGGAACCACTTTGGCTTATTTAATACATCAAACATTGAACATTTCCAAAACATTCACAATCCCATGGACAAGAAATACAACAATAAATTACGAACTTCTTCAAAGGCTCAGGGTTTCGAGCCATTGTCAACGCGAAGACATAATGGGTGAAACTACGATTGAAGATAGCTACAAAGACTTAAGGAGTTTAGTTTGGGAAATGAGAAGAGAGAAGTAAAAATGCACGAATAAACTATGTGAACAGAAATAGAAAAATAGGGAGACAAGTAGATATTTCTTTTACTCTCTCTCTTTAGTATTACATAAAAAGCTTCTCTCTCAGAGTGGGTGTTCAGAAACTAAATGAGATTATTAAGACAAAAGGTTAGCACTGGTTAGAGAGAGAGAGAGAGAGGCCAAAAAGCAACCTTCTGTCTTCATTTATGCTTAGAGTGGTAAAGCCAAAAACAATCAATAAAAAGAGAAAGTAGAACAACTTAAAGAAAAACTAGAGAGAAATCAGATAAATTAGCCCTCCACATGAAAGTGTAGATCATGTCAAGACCCGACGGATTTCTCTATTTTGATTTGTGTTCAATTCTTACGTCGCAAACCAAGACTTAGATTGGGCGATCAAATCGGCCGTTCTGTCAAGTGTGCTTCCAATTGTGACGTCATATATCTCCAAAATATTCATAATTTAGTTCTCTAATTATCAAACAAAGACAAAATAGAATTGAAGTGATCCAAATTTAACAAAAAGAACAAATGAGGAGCAGGAAACGGAAGAAAAGGCAAAAGAAAAGAGAAAACTCAAAGTATGCAACTTTATATCACAAATCACATTCTTACCTTCTTTTCTGAATTCCTGCTTTCCTTGCCTCACCATTCATAGCCTTGGATGTCTTTAAATGAGTAAACCTCTTTCAGTCCTAAGTAAACTTTGAACTCTGTGGGCCCCTTTCTAAATATATCTACACAATTATCAAACGTTCAGTAAAAAAGAAATTAAAAATTCAGAGCAGCACAGAGTTCATACGCGAAGTAAATAATAATTTAATGACTGTTATAAAACAAATAATCAGAATTCAGATTCGCAGGAGGACTGGACATGGGACTTAGTACAAGTAATCATAATGTTTTTGATTCTGTGTTGTGTAGAATTAATTTAAAAATAATAAAATAATAAAAAAACAAGAAATGCACATTAGTTTCTTTTGGCAGTGGATCAAAAAAGAGACTGCCTACCCCTTCATTAAAATCTTCTTTTGCAGCTTTTCATAATAATGGAGATAACTTCTCTTTTCGGTGCATCATGCCATATTATATAAGATATATTTATTTACTCCCTCCCAACCAAAATAAAATCAAAATACTATATTTAAACATACCTTTTTGAGTTATTAATTGTAGCCCAAAATACAATAACTATCTTCTAAATTTATAAAAACCCATCCACTCATTCAAAGCTCTTCTCTTCCGGATAAACTTTCACAATCCTCTTCCCCTTTTAGTTTTGGAGGCTTCAAAGCCAGGTGGGTGGTTTCTATTTCTTCTCATTTCTCAGGCGCGAGAAGGAAAGAAAATAGAGAGAGGACTGGAGTAGTGAGGTTTAGAGTGCGAAACTAAGTAGAGATATTCCAGAGGGTGTTGTTTTCTTCCTCCTGCTTCCTGCAAATCATTTCACTTCAGTCGAGAGAAAGAAAGAGAGAATCCATAGGTGGGGGAGAGGTTTAGAGAGAGAAACAAAGAAAACTAGAGAGAGAAAGAAGTAGTGTGCCTGAATCAAAGAAAGCTTTTTTCCAAAGTGGGGGTGGTGTGGGGGTGGGTTTTGATCCAAGTGATGCGATCAGGAGCTTCAGCAGCGCAACAGACCCTCACAGCGGAGGCTGCTTCAGTTTTGAAGCACTCTCTCAGCTTAGCAACAAGGAGAGGCCATGGCCAGGTCACTCCTCTTCACGTAGCAGCCACTCTGCTAAGCTCTAGAGGCAGTCTCTTGAAAAGGGCCTGTCTGAAATCTCACCCTAATCAACCTTCTCACCCTCATCCTCTCCATTGCCGAGCTCTCGAGCTCTGCTTCAATGTCGCTCTCAACCGTCTTCCCACTTCCCCTCCTCTCCTCCATGCCCATCCTTCTCTCTCCAACGCCCTGATTGCAGCTCTCAAACGAGCTCAGGCCAACCAAAGGAGAGGCTGCATTGAGCAACAGCAGCATCAGCAGCCTCTTTTGACCATTAAAGTGGAGTTAGAACAGCTGATAATCTCAATCTTGGATGATCCGAGCGTGAGTAGGGTTATGAGAGAAGCCGGGTTTTCAAGCACCTCAATCAAGAACAACATAGAAGACTGCTCAGCTTCTTCTGTTTTTCACTGTTACAGTAATAACAATGGCGGCGTTTTCTCGTCTCCTTGTTCTCCTGATAATTTTCCAACAGAAATAATTCATCCACCGAGTTTCTGGCCCACCCATTTCTTCTCCTACTCTTCTGACCAAAACCCACTTCTCTTTTCCCCTCCTAAAAAGATTCCAATCTCCCAAATCTCATGTTTTGCACCTTTCAAAGAAGACATAGCCCTGGTTTTCGATAATCTAACGAGCAAGAGAAGAAGGAACACTGTTATAGTTGGTGATTCTTTCTCCATAACTGAAAGCTTCATTTCAGAGCTAATGGGGAAGGTCAAAAGAGGAGAAGTTCCTCATGAACTAAAATCAGCTAAGTTTGTAAACTTTCCATTCACGTCAGTTTCTTTACAGTTTATGAAAAAGGAAGACATGAAAACCAAGATTACAGAGCTGAAAAAGAACGTGGACACTCTTATATCGAGAGGAATAGGAGTTATTATCTATGCTGGGGACTTGAAATGGATAGTTGACGGCGGAGGAGATCAAGTTTCTGATTATAATCCAGTTGATCATCTTGTTGCAGAAATAGAAACTTTAATCTCCAGCAACTGTGAATCCAAGAAGGTTTGGTTAATGGCTACTTCAAGCTATCAAATATACATGAGGTGTCAAATGAGGCAGCCTCCTCTTGAAACTCAGTGGTCTCTCCAAGCTGTTTATGTTCCCTCTGGTGGACTTAGCTTGAGCCTCCATGCTTCCAGGTATTTTCTTCTCTTTCTATTCCTTTCTCTTTCCTAATTTCCTCTTAATTATCATCCGGTTTTCAAAATTATCTTTATTAAAAAAAACTAGTCTCAAAATTTTGCTTCAATATTGATTAAGAATCTGTAAAATCAAGTATTGAAATAAATTTAATGTTTCCCTATAGCTTGCAGAAAGAAAAAAAAACACCTCCATTGGTGGTCTTTTTGAAGCTTTTGTCATCATCTGCTTGAAGCAGAATCCACTGTAAAAAATGGAAATAAGCATGGTTTGTGAGACAGAAAACATTTGTCCTTCCTGTTTCCTGTTTTTGTGTCAGGAAACTGGAAATACACGCACTGATACATGACAGAGATTTACTTTGAATATTTATTAACATGAAAAAAAAATCAATTTTCTCTTTTTTTTTTTCCTGAAGTTACCCAGAATCAGATTGCGAAGTAAAAAAAAAAAAAAAAAAACACATTTATGTGGTTAGAAGCAATTCTTCAGGCCTTTGCAGCCCCTTTTTATGGTAAATGTACATAAAATTTGAAACGTTAGGACAAACTGATATTTTGTTCAAAAACTTGCGAAAAAAAAAAAAGATAAAAAGAGAAACGATAGTTTTTATAATTTAATTTATTGATTTACTTTTTTTCGTCTGCAACTTGGCAGTGTTGATCATGATTTAAGAATAACAAATGCTGAAACAAAGCCATTTACGAGCAAAGAAGAGCAAGACAAACTCAGCTGCTGTGTAGAATGTTCTTCAAATTGTGAAAAGGAAATCCAACACCTCAAATCCAACCAGCCGAAACAATTACCTCCTTGGCTGCAACCTCGTGAAACCGAATCCCGATTGAGGGTATGTACCATGAACTTCTCTGAACAATTTCTGGAATCAGAAAATATAAACAAGTAACATCGATAATGTGTAAGTTAAAGTATAATACTAAATTCACTCGACAACAACTTAGTTGAATGAGTTGACTCACTAAGAAGTAGAAGGGACGTTCACTCTAATTGGTTGCTGATGTTTTCAGGATGAGTATGTTGAGTTGAAAAGGAAGTGGAACAGAATATGCCGCAGCAGGCACCGAAGTAATCCAAATATCATTGGAAAAAATTTGTCGTATGTTTCATCCCATCCTTGGTGGTCAACGCCCAGAAGTACGATGTTTGACAATTCAAATTCAATCACCTTGGTCGATCCCGTGATGAAGTCGTCTCAAAGCTCAAATCCAGCCACCCGATTTAGTCGACAACAATCCTCTACAATTGATTTCAATTTCGGGGATGAAGCAAGAGGAGATGAGAACATAGAGTTTAGCTTGAAATCTCTTAAGAACTTGGAAGATAAGGCTGTGAAAACCACTCTTGCCCTCGGAAATTCCCTCTTATGTGATTCGGAAAGCTCAATGGTGGAAAATAATAGAGAGAGAAAATTGAGGAAAGATCAAGTGTGCAAGATTTTGGCCGAGAATGTGCCTTGGCAATCAGAATTAACTTCTTCCATAGCCGACGCACTGATTGATGCGGAATTTTCGAAGGAACGAGCTTGGATTCTGATTCACGGCAATGATTCTGTAGGAAAAAGAAGGCTGGCAACTGCAATTGCAGAAATGGCTTTTGGATCAGTTGATTTTCTCCTCCAGTTGAATTCGAGAAAGGAAATGGAGGGAAGCTTACGATCTGAAATCCTCATCAGAGCCTTGGCAAGAAACGAAAAGCTAGTAATCCTGATAGAGGATGCAGATTTGGCAGATACAGAATTCGTTAAGTTTTTAGCTAATGGAATAGAAAGTGGAAATCGTAAAGCATTAGATCAAACAGAAAGAGGTTTTGGACAAGCAATATTTATTTTGAGTAAGGACGATGCGGATGCTAGAGACTATGAAGATAGAAAGAAAAATCAGATTTCCATGGTTCAAATGATCATCGAAGTTCAAACAAATGATGGAGCAACCAATCCAGAACACAAGCGTAAAGCCAATTGGGACCTTCCAAACAAAAGCAAATTTCCCAGAAAACTCGAAAAAGAAGAGGAATCTACGAAAATCTTCTCAAGACAATCAAGCTTCAACACCCTAGATCTCAATCTCAAAGCAGAAGAAAACGAAGAAAAACCTGGAGAATTGAGCCCAATCTCAAGCGATTTGACTCGCGAAACGGCTACAGATCGAAAATCGGCGAAAGGGTTCCTCGAATCGATAGAAAATCAGTACACATTCAACCGAAAGCACCAGCAGGACCAAGAAATCAAAGAGATGTTCATCTCAAAACTCAAAAAAGCATCAGAGGAGATAATGGGGGAGCAAAAACTGGATCAATTTAGCATAGAAGAGGGGGTTATAGAAGGGATTATACAAGGGTCTGGTTCTTTCAGCAACAGCATGTTGGAAAAATGGCTGAAAGAAATTTTTGAAAGTGGCCTGAACAAGTGTAGATATGGCGGGAAAGAGGGGGTGGCGTTAAGGGTCTGTTTGGATACTGATGAAAAGGGTTTTTTGGAAAAAGGGTTTTTAGGATCTTTTCTTCCCAAGACCGTCAAAGTTGCCTTCTTGGACTGAAAGTAAGAGAACACTGTTTATTCGGTTCATTTGTAAAATTATTGTGGCAACTATGTCCTCTTTGTATTCCTCTTTTTCTTTCTTCAATACAATGTGGGGGTGGTTTTTTAGTCTTTTCCTCTTTGTTTTTTTTTTAATTATATTTCAAAATTAATTATCTCAGTCAAATTAATTGAATTAGACTTAAAAGAATAATATTTTGTTTACTTACTTTATAAATAAATTTATTGACATGTTAAATAATAAAACATAAAAAATTAATTTATTAATTTAAATGCACATTAATAGCACGTCGCAAACATACTTAAAAAATAAAATTAAAAAAAAAAACATAGCATTACTTAGAAAAAAAATGTTTGCATTATCGCTCAACTAATGTATGACGAGGTTAAAAATATGAGAAACCTAATTAGATAAGTTAAAAAAAAAAAAATTTCTCATTGAATGTTTTGTTAAAGAATACCATGAAAATAGATTAAAATATTCTCACGAGATTAATATATGAGAAAAGCTTTAACTCAGTGTCGACGTAGTCTGATCGACTCTATAGCTATACAACATGTGATAGCTCAATTTGTGTTGTCTTGATTTTGTTGGCACAATATTGTCTGTATTGTACCAAAAACAACATAATTTGTCGTTTCAAATTTTACTCAAATCCCATTTCCCATTTAAGTTCATATAGCGAGGGATGTGTGGGTCATGTTGCCGAAGCGCCATTGCGTGTGATTCACCTCAAAATGGACGTTATGGTAATAGCCCGTCCGAGACTCCACGCAATTGGTGTGAGCATTTAACGTTATAAGCTACCAAAGAAGAAGCCTCGATTACAACTCTGGTGAAAAACGAGGCCTTCAGAGGATAGGTCGGGATTCAACTTCATTCCTTGACGAGGATGAGGTCTTTGATTCATAAACAAACATGGTAAATAGAAAGTCACGTCACTGCACGTAATCAGACGCAGTCTTCACCAGCTTGTCAAATCAAACACGGGCCAAAAAGTCCTCAAACCAACAAGTTTCAGAGTGAGCAAAAAGTCAAAGACAGTCCTTCCCACAAGACAAGGCTTCTCACATATAATGACAAATGTGTAGTTTAATTATCGTAAATGAGTGTGTTTGTCAGAAAAGTAGCACCAACTTAGATAAACAGAAATGCAACGAGACGAGCCTGTCTTTATCAAAATTAAAGTAAGCAGCATAACCACTAAATGAGCAGCTAAAATTTGATTAGATTATCAGACTATCGAGTTTAAGATATTATAGCTCGCCTACTTTGAACCATCTAGCTGGTCTAGAAGGCTTAAATATCTTGTGCTCTTTAAGATTCCTCTCTCCATCCTCGTGATTATCTGCTAAGTAAGAACACCAAATACTGGTTTTTTCTTCTATTTAAAAATTATAATCAATAAAAATAAATAGAGTTATATGAGGTGTCAATTACTTAACTTAAAAATTTAAGATATTAGTTGAAAATACGTCATATTTTTAAATTTATTTTAATATTTATTTTTTAAAAAATTAATTGAAACTGAATCAAATTGAATTGAAATTATAAGTTTATGTATATATTTTTATGTTTATTTTAAAATTATAAAAACCAAAATCTCATCGACAAAAATTGATTCAAACTGAATTTGTAGACCCCACGTCGAGTCTAAACCAACTTAGAGCCCACACTGAAAAGATACAAAATTGAAACCGAGCCAAAACTAAATCAAACAAATCGAAAAAAATATGTTTGGTTTTCATTCATATCTAAAATGGATTGGTTCAAACAAACAAAACCGAGGCTAAACAAACTAAAATATCCGGAGAAGACTCACCAAAATTTAACATAAATCAAATAAAGCAAAATTGAAAATTTAACTAAATTTTGTTCTGTTTTCCTTACTGACACGATTCACTTCCAATTACTGAACTTTAAACTCGATTATAAGATGACATTTAATAATTATAAGCATTAATTTATATAATTATTTTAAAACTTATATATTGTTCTATAGCTGAATTTCATATTGTTAAAAAAATAAAAGTTATATTTTCTAGTTTCTTAAGTTTTCTGTAAATTTCGAATTAATTTATTGTATTTAATCATTATTTAAAATGTAAATAAATATATAATTCTTCCAAGTGGTACCCATTCAGCCCATAGTTTCTGATTCCCCCCTCTGGTTGGTTCTATATTTCATTAAATTAATTGTTGTTTTAGTTTTAATAAAAATATTTTCTTTTTTTTCATTGTTGACTTTCTAGAAGAGCAATTATCACTAATTTTAGACATAAAATTGCAACAAGTGTTTAATTTTAATATATAGATATATAAAGTCGTGTAATCAAAGACCGATTACTAAAGTGGAATTTGAATTTCTCCATTTCGACAATGTGTTACGCTTCGCCCAAACACGTGATTGTTCATCTATAACATGTAATTGAGTATACGATTAATTTTTCTTATTTGAAGTTAAAATAACTATTAAATATTATTGGAGACAAATTTTGAAAATCTTTTTGATCATTAAATTAAAAAATTCAAACAAAAAAGAAAATTATTACGCTACTTTTTTCTTAGTGTGTGACATTTGTCACACTTGATAAGAAAAAGTTAGATGAACATGTCTAACTATAATGTTTTTCAATTTGCAAGTTGCAATTTTTCTCACTTTAGATCTTTTAAATTAAAGAAATCAAATTATTATTTACTTTAATAAAAGTATAAAAAATAGGAAAAATGAAAAAAAAAAAAAACATTTCATTCAAAACACACATTTTTTTTAAAATAAACATTAATTTTATTAATCTTACTAAAAACTTTGAGTACAATATTCCATATGCTTATAAATTATCTTCTCCTTGATAAAGACTCGATTTTTTTAATGTCTGCTAATACATCAAGCAGACATGGTTTTGATATTAGAAGAAAAGATAAATATAAAATAAAACATTAAACTATGGAGTGTTTTCTAATTTAAAAATTAAATAATTTTTTTCGTCAATTCGAATATCGAATTATGAAATTTTTTCAATTTAAATACCGAACAATTTTTTCGTCAATTCGAACATCGAACTATAGAGTTTTTTCAATTCAAACATTAAATAATTTTTTTCGTCAATTTGAACATCGAACTATGCACTATTAGCAAATGAACCAATTTAAAAATACCTCAAAAAATGAAATCTCTGATTTAACGTTCGATTTACCCCCGAAAATGAAATTTGTCTGCATTAGAATATGCAGAAGATTTTAATCTTTTGGCTTTATAATAGAATTGATCTGTATTTTTGCTATTAAAAAATGGTAAAAGATGAGCTTTATAGCCAAAGGAATTTAATTGTCAAAATCAGTAACAATAGCATATGCTCCCTTCACAACAAGAAAATATGAACAACTGTTTTTGTTGTCTGCTCTAATGAAAAAATAATTTGCACAAGAAGAGAATAATCACACACCATTATAAAACCAAAAACTTAGATTTTTCGCATATCATAATTCAGACTTATTTGATTTCTTGAAATAAATCGAACATTAAATTAGAGATTCTATATTTCTATGATATTTTCATACTAGTTCGATTTGTTAATAGTGCATAATTTGATATTTGAATTGACGAAAAAAATTATTTGGTATTTGAATTGAAAAAACTTCATAGTATGATTTTTGAATTGACGAAAAAACTATTCAGTATTTGAATTGAAAAAATCTATTGTTCGATGTAGAATTGATAGAAAAAATTGTTTAGTGTTTGAATTTAAAAATATCTAATAATTTAATGTTTTATTTTATCTTTATCCACAGTAATTAAAAAAAAAATTCAAACTATGAAGTCATGAACAAACATGCACGTAAAGAATGTTCAACGATAAAATCACCCTTAAATTATATTAGGTTAAAAGAAATCCCTTTGCAAACACCTAATTTCCTAACAAAGACTCCCTTGAACGAAGGAGTTGAAAATGATCTTTGTTTTGGAAACTCATGACTTTATTGTGGGCACCCATTGTAGAAGCCAATGGATTTGTTCAAGCGCTCACCGTATATACACGAGTGTCTTGTTTTATGAACGGATTTTTATTGAAAAATTGGACAATGATAGTTGTTTGTTAATGGAGTATAATTTAACGGTGTTTTTGTTAACTGAACATAATTTAGTTCATATTTAATAATTACCTTGGAAATATATAAGGGATGACCGAAGAAAGAGATGGTTGACTATTGAGGCAAGGTTGAGAAAGTTGAATGGTTTGACTTTAATTAGTAGTCCACTTGCTTTGCTTCATCCTATTCAAAAAGTCAACGACGGATAGACAAGAACTAGTAAAACAACGTGGGAGAAAATCCCTCCACAACTTGACGAATCTCCCTCCCCTCTTTCCCACTTTTGAGTTTTGACTTTCTAACCTCGCATGTGTTTGGCTCTTGTTTTCCCACGTTGCTTTGTTTTTTATTAGGTCAACTACCATTTTCAACGACAAATTTAATTACGGGGTTAATTAAGTTTAAAGGGTATGATTAATTAAAGCACCTTTGATTTTTAATTTTGGGTTTCGTAAAGTTTGAATCTTTTTGTTGTTCAAAAAGCTTTTGACTTTTCATCCTCCCCATTCTTTTAATATTCCACCACCATTTCCTTTGTCATTCTCTCTCTCATGCGCAAAACCCATTTCTCTCTCTCTCTCTCTCTCTCTCTCTCTCTATCTTTCTGCAACGTCAGTCGACAATGGCCGTCGATCTAGCGGTTTTCCCCCAGATGGAGGATCAAGCGGCGGTGCAAGAAGCAGCGGCCTTAGGATTGAAGAGCATGGAAGAGCTAATCTGTATCTTATCGCATCAAATCAATCAGAGCCGCGTCGATCTCGGCCACCTCAATTGCTCTGAAATCACCGATTTCACCGTTTCTAAATTCAAGCAAGTCATTTCCATCCTTAACCGAACCGGCCACGCTCGCTTCCGCCGCGGACCGACGCTTCAACACCATTCCCCTCCCGGCATGGTTCATCCCACAGCTCAACCGGAGAAAGAGCTTCAGACCGATTTTTCATCTGTTTCGCCTCCGATCTCCTCAACGACGTCGTCATTTCCGTCATCTTTCGCCGGAGACGGCAGCGTTTCAAACTGGAAACGAGGATCTTGCGCGGCTTTACCTCAGGCTCCGGCGCAATCCGCCGGGAAACCGCCGCTGTCGTTGGGCAGTCGGAAACGGTGCCAGGATCACGTCGTCTCCTGTGACGCTCCCGGGAACATTTCATCCTCCTGCCGGTGCCATTGCGCTAAAAAAAGGTATAGATCCCTATCCTTTTACGAACTTAAGCCGGAAAAGAATCTTAACAATGGCGAGGTTGGTACGAATTGAAATCTTATTCGATTCATACTGTTCTAGGAAATCGAAGGTTAAAAGGACCATCAGGGTTCCGGCGATCAGCTCTAGAATCGCCGATATACCGCCAGATGAGTATTCCTGGAGAAAATACGGGCAAAAGCCGATAAAAGGGTCGCCGTATCCACGGTAACCTTTCTTCGCAGAAATAAACAAAGTCAAAAGTAAAGTCAACTATCTATGAAGATCCTGTTAATAACCTTGGTTATGTTAATTTCTATGTAGAGGGTATTACAAGTGTAGTAGCGTGAGAGGTTGTCCAGCTAAGAAACACGTAGAGCGAGCCACAGACGATCCGACCATGCTCGTAGTAACTTACGAAGCCGGGCATCGTCACCCGCAGGCTCAACTGGGGGAGCCGGCGACAAAAGAGCGTTGAGAAACCGATTAGTCAATCATAATGAAGGGACTTTCAGCGCAATCAACGTTTAATCATCCGAAATTCATAGAACCTGCCGTGACGCTAGAGCTGTGGATTGGTCAAACCATTCATGAGAGTCAGAAGACCTGCTTGAATGGAGAAGACATGGGCATATACTAGTGACATAAATGATAATAGTTATTTAGATTGTAATTATTTATTTATTTTTATGTAATATAGAGAGAGAAAAATGTCATTCGATGGACCATATCATTGGGTTTGATGATTCAAGAGTGCGCGTTATAACATGGGAGGGTTTATCCGAGATGATACCTGAAAAAAATAATCAGGCATCGATTGCGGACAAATCAACTAGTCCTTTTGCCATCCGCAAAGGAATGAAAATTAACAAATAAAACTATACACGATACACACACGATATGCATAATAAAGAATAAAGAAGACCGTGATACGATCTCAAACCAATAAACTTTTCATATCTTTTTTAGCAACAAATGCAAATGCAGTAACGATTTACCTAAGACAATTAGAAATTCATTGATCTTTTTGAATCGTTGATTAATTCTTTCAAACCATTGATTAAATCTATGAAATTATCATTCTTAATTTTTTACTAAAACTATTTTCAATTGCTGGTTCGAAGTAAAAATTCTTGTTCTGATAACATATTCGATACAACTTAATGATTTTTTTAAAAACAAAACAGGAAATTAAAGGAAATATAGGAGAATAAATTATCGAGAAATAAAAAAAAAAAAAAAAAAACTCAACATGGAATATTTCCTAATAATCTTTAAGAAAATCCCCAAGAAGTTATTTAAGAAAATAAAACAAATAAATTAATTAACTCCGACTTAGAATTAAAGGAATTAAAATATTAGTCATGGGCTCATTGATGACAAACGGGCGGGCTGGTGATTGGTTCCTGCAGTGAGTGAATTTGATTTTTATACAATTGAAGAGATGACTAATGTCTAATGGTGATTCTGGATTTTGGCATGTCCATCAGATCACGGGTTAACCGCCATTGTTGTACTTTTTAATCAGGTGGTCATGAACTGAACCTTCGTCTTCTCCCTCGGAAAATAAAATACAGCTCCTCCTCACTATCTTTCTCTCTAAATGGCACGTTTCTCTCTCCAAAAGAACCGCCAGATTCTTACTTCCGTTTGCTTTCTTCTTCCTATTCTCTTTCTCGCTCTCCTTTTTGCCAAACAATCTCTCCACCACAATCCTGCTCTATATCGCGATCACTTTTTGCAAACCCCGATTTCTTCTGCTTCTGCGTCGTCTTCTTCTTCTTCTTCTTCTTCTCCAGGGGCCGTTTCCAACGTTTCTCTCCTGGATTCATTCGTTTTCACCCAATATTCACCTGGGTCACCCACATTTCATGATTTTAGATTGGGGCTAAACAATTCCAACTTTGAGAAACTTTCTTCCGGGGAAAATGAAGTCCCCGTTTCTAATGGAGAACCCGTTGCTTCTGTGTCTAGAAATTCTGAAGATTCTTCAGCTATCAGGACACTGGAAAAATGTGATTTGTTCATGGGAACTTGGGTGAAGGATTCGAATTATCCAGTCTACCAACCGGGTTCCTGTCCCTATGTCGACGAGGCTTTTGACTGCCAAACAAATGGAAGAATTGATTCCGAGTATGTGAAATGGCGTTGGAAGCCTTCGGACTGTGATCTTCCCAGGTATATTATACTTATATAAACTTATTTATTCATTCTCAGTTTGTTATAATCAGCAAGTTCGTTTCCTCATTTTCTCGTCCTATCAATTTTAAGGTAATTTCGAGTGATAGCATTGAATGGTTGAGTAAACAAAAATATATCAACTTTTCAATTTATGAAGACATTTAATAATTTTTGTGCTTGAGATCATTGACATGTTCTTGGCTCGACAAGGATCGGAATCTTCTCCTTGCCTATTTTCTCTCATTCTCTACACTTTCCCGGACCAGTTGACTTATTAAATATTATTTTCAACTTCAGGGGACACTAGGAATATGATGTTTTAAGTATGTATTTTTACAGCTTATAAATTTATAGCGGAACATTGTCTCGCTTGTAGCTCAGGTTTAACCCGACAGACTTCTTGGAGAGATTGAGAGGTAAAAGGCTGTTGCTGGTTGGCGATTCGATGAACCGGAACCAGTTTGAGTCAATCCTGTGCCTCCTTCGAGAAGGCCTTCAGAATAAGAGCAGAATGTATGAAGTTCATGGTCATAAAATAACCAAGGGAAGAGGCTACTATGTCTTCAAGTTTCAGGTAATAAAATAAATAGGCTTATATTGCAGTCAAACCAAATAAGTAAATTATAACTATTTTATGCTTTTTTCCAAAAATTGTCTGGCTATAACTTTTGTCTTGATGAAATGAAGGTTTAATTCCAACTTTTCTGCTTCTGATTAAAAATTGAGATTTTTTTTTTGAACTTTTGGTTGGCAATTTCCTAGTGATCTATAGCATTAGATGGCAATATAGTTTGTACACATGTTTATGAATTTGTCATACTTTTGTTTATAAGTGGAATAAATTGTTGTTGTTGTCATTGTCTTTCGATCTGCCATGCTGTTCCAAAGAGAATTTTAACCCATCCAATGAAAAACAAACTTTTTGCCATGTGAGGCAAAACTAAGGATATTTCACAATTGCTTAAGGGATCAATATTTTTAAAACTTATTTCCGCACATTAAGAGTATAGAAACATTTCGGTGTAATAGATTTTAATGTTAGTAAGTGCCTACATTTTGAGAATCATGTGCAGGATTATAATTGTTCAGTAGAATTTGTGAGGTCCCATTTTCTTGTGAGAGAGGGAGTACGGATTAACGGACAAGGAAATTCGAATCCTATCCTTTCAATAGACGTAATAGACAAGACTTCAAAACGATGGAAGCGTGCAGACATACTTGTGTTTAATACTGGGCACTGGTGGACTCATGGAAAGACGTCTAGAGGGTATGTATGATTTATCTAACATAGATGTTAAAACTGTTGGCCATTGTATCTGATAAAATAATGTTTATAAAGGAAGAACTCAACCCTGCAAAAGACCGTACAAAAGAGGACTTGTAGTACCATTTTTCCTCTTAAAATTATGTATTTAAATTTTTATTTATTTTCTTTTATTAGAGATTATGCAAAAGATTTCCTTGTAATTTTGATGTTTCCTAATCATGTAATATGAACTCGTGGAAGTAGTTATTTTGGATTGATTCTTGGCGAACAATTTTCATTACAATCATAGAAAAACTTTTTTGACGGTTATTTATGAATCATTATCAACTTTATATTTTTAATAGTGTTTGCGGGTGTGTGTATATGAAACTAACAAGACTAGATGGCTCTTATTAGTAACAATTTTTTAGTTTATCGTAGGTTGCTTGGTATGTAAACACCTTCAAGAAAATGTTGTTAAATGGTGCAGGAAGAATTACTTTAAAGAAGGTGATACAATATATCCAAAGTTTGATGCAGTGAAGGCTTACAGACAGGCTTTGAGAACCTGGGCAAATTGGGTTGATAATAATGTCAATCCTGGAAAACAGTGGGTCTTCTATAGAGGATATTCCTCTCCCCATTTCAGGTTAGCTATTTCTATTTCCACTTTTGGAATGATTAGTATCCATGAGATTGTTAGCAATGATGGATCATCGTTGTTGGTTATGTTGTTCGCATATTCAGGCTATGTTTTTTCAGTTTCAACATAAGTGGAGGAGATAAACTTTCATCCTTTCTTTTAACAATTACCATTTTTTTGTTAAGTAGCTTTCAACTAGTTGATAGGTTTTCTCAAAAGCTTCAACCATTTTACATAGCGTATGTGTATTTTGCTTGATAGCGCATCCAAGTTCGGGAAAAAGCTTTTTGTTTTATAGGTCTCATTTCTATAGTGATGGCACAAAATCCCGTAGACCGACGATCGATTCGCCAGTGTGAGATAAACTTGAGAAGTACCTAAAAATTGAGAAATGTGCACAGATAAAATGGGATTCATGCATCCATATTGTGACGTGTTCAAAGTTTGATTTTTTCATTAGTTTCGACATACTTTATACAAAGGACTATCCAGCCTTATTGAGTTAGCCGAATACAATGAAATCTCGCTTTAGATTTTTGAACCTCACAAAAAATTGCATCCCAAAGCCGGCCAAAACTGGGAAGTTTGAAAAAATATCTTTTTTTTTTTTAAAATAGAATGCGATGCACTTGTTGTGCACTAAAAGAAGAAAGCTCTTGTCCTTTGTTTTTCTCCCTGGCCAAAAGCTTAGGTTCAGCCTTCATCTGGGTAGAAGGGTTAAGAAAGATTTGAAAGTTTGGGTTTTGAGCCAATTTGAACCTTTTCCTTTCACATCATAAAATTGACTTAATGCGTTGACTTGTAGTTTTGGGAAAATGGACCTGGAATTCAAAACGAGATAGAAAATATCTTCATTGTGCTTGGTTTCTTTTGTTGGTGTATTTTTCTTAGCTGAAATATGATTTATGATAAAATATTTTGTATGTTATGCAAATAATTTCAATGTTAAACTGTGAAATCAGAGGTGGAGAATGGGATTCGGGCGGGTCCTGTAACGGGGAAACCGAACCAGTCTTGGCCGGAGCCATTCTGAACAACTACCCTCTGAAAATGAAAATAGTGGAGGAGGTGATCAAGGACATGAGGGTTCCAGTCGTCCTTTTAAACGTGACAAGGCTGACTAATTTCCGACGAGACGGCCACCCATCCATCTACGGCAAGACTGGTTCTTCTGGTAAGATCTCCACCAGACGCCAAGACTGCAGCCACTGGTGTCTTCCCGGAGTCCCTGACGCCTGGAATGAGCTGATTTATGCCTACCTCGTTACTCAACAGACAACTTCATCCAGCTGAATTCATTGAGATGGTGTGTTTGTTTGATAACCTGAAGTGTTGTACAACGGGTCAAACCATAACCGTTGGGGTCGCTCGAAGCTGCCGATGTTGAATGAGCCAATCGAGCGATGCTAACTAGTCTAATCCAATGCACTAATGCGATTGTTGAGTATGGTGAATTGGTGATGTGTGTTTGTTTCCTTAGTGATCCGGGAAAGTCGAAATAATTTGTATTTTTATGAAGTTTACATGACATTTATTAATTTATAATAGTTAAAATAAATTAAAATGATTAATATAATACATTAATTAAATCAAATAATCCAGAAAGTGTTTTAAACATGTCAAAGAGTATAAAAGTAAATTTGCTCAATGACAAGTTTATTATTATGATTTATTATTTTACATTGATTTCATTCGTGCTGGGACGAACATAGTGCTATTTTTACAAACTTCTCGCTGCATTTTGTCATTCTCTCCTCCTGTTCTCTCTCCAGCCTCCATCTCGCTCTTTACCGGTCGACGTCTCCTTATCAGTCTCGCAGTCGTGGTGCTCCGGCCGTACGTCTAGTCGCCGTCATCTCACTCACGCAGGTACCAACCAAGTTTCTTCCTTGTTTTCTTTTGACCTTCTCTTTAAGCTATTTTCGTTTGAATATAATCTCGGTCTGTTCCTTCTGCTATTAATCTTTCTTCGTTCTTCGCATAATGAAGTCGATGTTCTTAAACAACGACAAAAATGATGCTCTTTTTTTTTTCTTATGGCAATTTCAGCTCCTCTCCAAAAAAAGAGGACTTTTTCTCGCCGCTACAAATTGTATTGTAGCTATTTCAATTTTATAGCTGTGTTTAGGCTCTCCACATCATGTTCCAGTTGTTCTCTCATTGTTTATTACTTTATTTTCTATGCTCAGCATTTAGAGTTTAAAGAAGATTTTCAGTCGACGTCGAAGCCAGCGGTGATGTTGCGTAGAAACGTTAGGTTGAGGAGAGAGTACTTGTACAGAAAGAGTTTAGAAGGCAAGCAAAGATTGCTTTACGAGAAGAAACGAAAGATCCGAGAAGCCCTCGAAGGTATGGTAGTCTTTTTCCTTTATTTTCCTCTCTTAATAAAATTCAAAATAACATTGTTTTGATTTTTTCTTCTTCCAGAGGGAAAACCGATTCCCACTGAACTACGGAATGAGGAAGCAGCACTGCGTCAGGAAATTGACCTTGAGGATATACACACAGCGAGTATGACATCTCTAGAACTTTTATTTTTTACGTGTTTGTTTTGTTGGGAGTCATGAATGAATAATTTTCTACGCAACAAAAATCAATTTCATAGCTTTTCTAATGGACTTGTTTGTTAGCTCTTTCTTCTCTCTATAGATCATGAGGTCAGTTGGTTACAGATTGAGAAATTATCTTTCAGCTATCTAAAATTTTGATATATGCAAATTGATTCTCTTTTCACAACCATAGCAAGTCCCAAATTTCATGCACATTTTTTTTGCCACAAAGTGCTGATAATGTTAATTGGCTTGCCCTTGAACTGCAGTCCCAAAGACACATATTGATGATGAGTACGCATTTGCATCAGAAAAGGATCCTAAAATTTTGCTTACTACATCTCGAAATCCAAGTGCACCTTTGACACAATTTGTTAAGGTTGGTCTTTGATTGGTAATATATCTATTTTCTTAGAATTTTATTAGTATCTATTTGCAAGATGTGTATTGTACTTTTCCCATCACTAAGTTGGTGTTATGCTCATTACTCCTTACCATTTTACTCGAATGAAATTTCATGTAGGAATTGAAGTTTGTTTTCCCCAATGCACAACGTATCAATCGTGGTGGTCAGGTCGGTTTGTTTGTCCCTACAACTTTACACTGTTTAATTATTCTATTTTCTTAACAGATTTATTAATTTTAGCTGGTAAGGTGCTTCTTCAATATAACATCATTTTGCTTTATGCCTTATGGAACTTATAATTAGTTTTCGAGTCCATGGCTGATGGTGCAGATATTATTAGTTTTGCTCCTTATGATTATGGCAATTGTTAATAAGTGAAGTTATTTTTCATTTTTTTCACCCTTTATTTGCATAATAATTTACATATTTAGTTTTTCTCATTTCTCTCAATCAGAGCTGAGCTGTGTATGCTTTTTGGATTGAGCCATTGAAAGTCATCTGTAGCGATAATAGCTCCATTTCTGTTGTTCACTATTCACTGTTGTTCGTTCTATTAGGAAAAGGAAATTTAGTAATATCACTGGTGATGATTGCAGTTATGTGCTTCCATATATGAAGTTCTTTTGTTTTTTAATGCAAAAAGAGCTCATCCTTCTGATATGTAATAGCACATATATTAACTATTAGCAGAACTGAGTGTGGTCAAACAACCATATAACAACCATATAGAACTAGCAGAGAACACTCTCACCTACTAGTGATTACGACTGAACAGAGTCTCAGCCTTCGTATCTCCTTCGTACTTCATTGAATCTTTTAGAGTAAATCACCCACATCTTACATCCTTTATCGTTCAAAGCTCTCACAAAAGAGCTTTCCTTTATTTGAGACTTTTGGGTCTCTTGTACACGTGTCTATATCTAGGATATTAATTTTTGGTTTTTAAGTTGTCCATGAGGAGAATTTAACCTAGTTTTGCATTTGATGTCCCCTAAATATCATTTTGAATGTAATTTTAGTATACCGATAGAAAATTACTTCTTTTGAAGCTGTGAGTAAATGGTAGATAAGTTGGTACTTTATATTGCATTTTTTATTTTTCAATCAGTAGTATAAAAAATTATGTATTAATCAAAACGTATATGCAAGAAAGGTAGCTAAAGTAATGATCAGACCCAGAGTTACTGAGTGTAGTTCTATCCCGTGTAGTGCAGTATATTGTGAGATATCATCAGCATTGTTTTCGTTTGTTGTGCTCCCTTTGGTTTTTACTTTTGGTATTGGAAACACTGTAATTAATGCTGAGCAGTATTATTTTTGTTTTACCCAAGACTCATCATTTTCTTTACTATGAAGAATACTACAGTAGACGTTGAAGATACTTGAAGTTGATATTAGGGTGATAAAATCTTTTTACTAAGCAGCATCATGGAGGATAAATGATAAATTCACAATGCCCTGAGTGGTTTTATTTTTTTTATCATTTGGCTTTTATTAATTTTCCTGGATAATTTTGCAGGTTATTTCTGAAATTATTGAGACTTGTCGTGCCCATGATTTTACTGATGTTGTGTTGGTTCATGAGCATCGTGGTGTGCCTGATGGTCTGATTGTAAGCCATCTGCCTTTCGGTCCAACTGCTTATTTTGGATTGCTAAATGTTGTAAGTAGAGTTTTCCCTGTGTTTTTTGTTTATTACTTTTTCCTCGCCTATGGAAATTTGTATCTAATGGTAGCACGCAGGTTACAAGACATGAAATTAAGGACAAAAAAGCCATGGGCACAATGCCTGAAGCTTACCCTCATTTGATTCTTAATAATTTCACAACCAAGGTATAATCAAAAGTTTTTAACTAGTCATTTAACATGTTTAATCTTGTCATCATTAGAAATCAACAGATGCATGGTTATGAGACAACTTAAAAATGTGAATTCTTAGGGTCATCACCCCAGGTGCATAATAAGACAGACTTACGGTCATGTAAGAAAACTTTATGGAAATACAGTTCAAAATTTTGTAAGATTAAACAAGGTGTGCATGAGCTAGCCCAAACACCAATTTTTTAGACAACTATATCATTAAATTTTTTAGCATATTTAATAGTAATAGTGATATTATAAAATAAGAATTTTACTAATTTAACCCATTAGTTGACTTAAATAAACACAAGATGCAAACAATTGTTGGAAATCACACTGGAAAGTAAGGCACAATAGTTGAAAACACCGCAATGTGATAAATAATTAATGATCATGTTGCTCATAGTGTAATTCTGCACCAATGGTTCTATATTGATATAATATCATTAATGAAACAGATGAATATGTTGTAATTTTTATCTGCATGTTGGTTTACAATTTTTTTTTTTTATATATGTACGCATTTTGTATTTTAGGCTACCTTATTTGTTAAGGTAGGAAAGTGCGAGAAATAATGTTTTTTCAATAAACTTTCCTTCCAAATCTATGAAAATGCAATCTCTTTGGGCTGAATTTTTCTTAATATAATACAGGACTTCAAATAATTTGTTATTCTAAACACTATCAAATCTTTTTACTACCAAAAAAATCCAATTCATTTAAATTCCATTTGGATTTGAAATACTAACAAATTTGGAACTTCTAGACAGGGGGTTATTCTTTTCTTGAATGGATATTTATTGGATTATCTTATTTTCTTTTCTTATAGCTTGGTGAAAGGACAGCCAATATATTAAAGCATCTTTTTCCTGTGCCGAAGCTGGATACTAAGCGAATTGTTACTTTTGCAAATCAGTCTGATTATGTTTCATTCAGGTTCTTTCTTTTACAGTAAAACATACTGTCTTTTGTACCTCTCTTCCTCTTTTATGAGTTTCTTTCGCCAGCATACTTTTCTTCACTGATTACAAAAAAACCTTAAATTGTCTTTTGTACATGAATTTGAATAACTCGTTACACACGTATCACCGATGTGTCAAGGATTACAGATTATTGTATTGCTTGTTTGTAATTATTTGTTCAGTGAGAAGGTGCTGAAGAATGATTTCCATTCACTGTTGTCGTGGATCTAGTTTTCATGTGGCTTTCATTTTTATTGTTTTGTACTGATTACAAAAATTAAATTATTTTAATGTTGTTTTACGATTTCCATTCACTGTTGTCGTGGATCTAGTTTTCATGTGGCTTTCATTTTTATTGTTTTGCACTGATTACAAAAATTAAATTATTTTAATGTTGTTTTACAATGTTTAATCTTTGTTACTTAATTAAGTCCCATGTATAGGAAAATGGTCCGAAGGTTGAAGGCTATTCGTTTAGTCTTTTAATTCTTCCTTCAAAACATATTGTAATGTGATTGACAATTTTATATCTGCTGTCAATACATCCTCATCATTTGTGTAAGCATGGATGATTGTGAGTTGATGTGGCTAGTTACTATCAATTTGCTCTATATATTGGCTTGTTTGTAGTCAAAGCTTTGAATTTGTTCAATTTCCCTGAAAAAGCATTGGCCTTCTCAAACTTGGTTAGGTTCAACTAAATATGCCTTTGGTTTTGTTTAGATTTACTCTATTAGACCTTGTAAGATGCTTTGAACTTGGAAGGGTGAAAATATTCTGACGATAAGATCTTGTCCCACTTTTTGTAGATCGTGCTGAGATATCTGTACGATGATATAGTTATTGCCCGGCTCTAAAAAAATGGTGCTTTGGAGCTTTTGTTTCACTGCACTTTGGAGGATACCACATTTTTTATATACCTGTTAAAAATTACTTTTTTTCCTCCTATTAGTTTCACTTTCTTCCAATCATTACTGACTCCATTAGTTTTTGTTTTACTGGTAGCATCAAATTTTCCCACCTTAGTGTTATTTCTATTTAAAATTGATTTTTCTTCATGTTTCGATCTGGCTTTTGGCTTTTGTTATTATAACACTGCCTCGCTCTAAAAAAGAAAAATTTTAAAAACAGGCATCACATTTATGAGAAACATGGCGGTCCTAAATCGATTGAGCTGAAAGAGATTGGCCCGCGGTTTGAATTACGACTCTATCAGGTATGTATCTTAAAGTCGTTTAACAAATAGTTGACTGTTGTGAGGTGTTAGATATGTACATGGTGGACATTTCTTGTAAGATTACATAGTTTACCTGTCAGATTACTTTGAATCTGAAACTGATCATTGGCCAAAAGATTGAAATTGAAAGAAATTTGTGCAATTGTTCATGCAAAATGGGAAGATGTTCGATGTTCTTTCCCTGTTACCGGGTAGCACAGTAAACTTAGACGCATACTATTCTGCAACCACATTTGGGTCAACTCTTGTCGCAACTATGTTTTATGTTAAATGTTTATTATATGAGATCTAGATTGTATATTCCAACCTCATGTTTTGTGCAGTAATATGCATGCAATGCTTTTATTTGATTGCATTTGTTGATTCTGCAGATAAAGTTGGGGACAGTGGATCAAAATGAAGCACAGAATGAATGGGTCATCAGACCCTACATGAACACAGCCAAGAAACGCAAATTTCTTGGAGATTGAACTAAACTACAAGTTTCATCGTGCATCTCTCTAGCTTCAAACTGATTTTTATGGTTTTTGACAAGTTTTTGCTTCCTCAACCGTAATGATACAAGATTCAACTATTCTATTTTGATAGTTTGATATTGTGTTTCTAGATTGCAATTTCAAACAAAAACTTTGATATGTCCTCGATTAGTTTGAGAAACTGTATTATTAGTCTATAAGCCATTATTTGATTTAGACATTGTAACTATGAAATGAATCTCGAATTGATTCTTTTGATTTTGCACGGTTTGGTTTCAGTTCTAGATTTTGTCAATTTACTTTTGGTTTGGACTCAATTTTAGTTTTTTTTATTTTCGGTTTGAGTGGATTTTTTGTAATTTTTAAATTAAAAGTAAAAGATGCAGATATTATAATATAGGTTTCATTATGATCGCAGCGAGAAAGAGTAGTGACTATATGACCTTTCCTCAAATCTTGTAGAATAAAAAAATCTAAAGCTCTAACATTCAAGCACAGTCGTTTATAGACCTGTTAAATGGCATATAACTATCACAGAAAATAAGTCAACTAAGCACCCAACTAAGAAGAATGAAAGGAACATTTGAACTCTTGATCTCTGTAACACATACAAAAGGAAAAAGCTTCAAAAAAGAAAAAAAAATGAGAACCTTTCAGTCGATGTTATGAATTTGCAAGAAGGTGACACACAAAAGGGCACCGGCAAGATTGAAGAAACAACTTCATCTGGTTCTGTTAACGGCGTTGAAAAAAAATGTTCATACATATCTATCACCCGTGCTCAACGGCAAAATCGAGTGTTTCGGGAGGAATCCTCTCCTCTGACATCGACCTGTTTGATAATCATCCCTCAAATGCCTATAATTATACTCATTCTGATAAGAGAACTCTCTCCTTAGGTAACCATTTTTGCTTGCTCCCCAACCTTCCCTTCTTCTCAGTTCTTCATTCTTCCTATGTTTCCATCCACATAAATGTTCCTCAGAATTTAGCCACTCTCTCTCTTTTGGAGTTCTCTTATTCTGACTATAAGAATGTGATGAACTTTGGCCACCCATATTATTCCTTAAATCACCCCATACTCTATCTTTCACTGAGACAACGTGATTATCAAAATGATTGACATGGGTTCCCGGACTGCGCCAATTGTTTAATTTATTACCCAATTTCAAACAATCTCCCCATGAATCGTTTGTTATGCGCCCACTGCCTTTAAAACCCTGTTCCCAAGGGTTGCCATCAGTGACTTTGTCATTCCAGGTATTCCATCCTTCAACATTATTTTTCAGTAATGTACTACCTTGTTTGTTGCTACATTCCCATGGATTCTCTGCATTGTCACCATTCCTACTTTGTTCTTCTGAAGGGACAGAAACAGAGGTTCCATTATTATTTTCACTCTCAAACTTACCATGACTTTCTTCCTCTCCAGGTGTGTAACGCGCCAAATCCAAATCCTCAATCAGTTCAAAATCAATGGTTGGATTCCAATCAATTTCATCAATGTACAAGTCATGATCTGGCAGAGAGATGCTGCAATCTGCACCATTTATCTCAGCCCAATAGCGTCTTTTGGCACTGTGAAATGCCTCTTTGGCAGCTGAGTCATCCCAATTGACTACATTACTATGGAAAAACATTAATTTCTTCGTATCCACTATTTTCCGCCATGGCACTGACCCAACTCCCACGCAGAATTTCTTTTCCCATAATGGTATCCCATCTTGCCACAACTCTAAACACAAGATAAAAATTGACGTTAATACAGAGCAATAGAAGTAGTTTGGACTAATCTAATGAGTCTCTACAACCAAACTCTAACAATGGGGAGTCTCCACGAAGGCCAGCAGCTGGCTGCATACAGATCATTGCCATAAATGTATTTTCCCACTAATCAAATTAATGTTCGCTTCAGTTAGAGATACATGCAAACAAATTTTTAAAAAGATAAACAAACAATTACAGACATAAGAATGCTTCATATGAATAAATAAGAGACAGATGATAATGGAGGTTGAGGTACATAGCAAAGAAGAGCATAAAGGGAACAAGTGACATCTTTATTTTCCAGTTTACCAAGGTAGCTGGTTCCTTGAAGCCATGCACATAGAAAAGCGTTAAAGCGTTTGATTGAAAGAAGGATGGAAGTATAACTAAAATTTTCCCTATGCTTGAATCTGAACCCCAAACCAAAATATGTTATTGCTGAACCCAAAATTACATCCGAAAAGTACAATAGTCAGCATCAGAATACAAACAAATAAATAAATAAAAACGTACACCAAAGAATTGATCGAGGAAGACACGTACTACAAACACTAACGATTAGGAAAAGAATGGGCATTGAAAGAAAGAAAATCACCAAGAGGTTCCGGACCATAGTCTTTAGGGGGCGGAGGGTTTTTCGGACGGCGAAATCTGCGAGGACGATCCCTCCAATTGCCCATTCTCTGCTGCAACAACTAATCAACGCAAACAAACTCGGATTTCCAAACCTAGTCAGATGATCTGAGAGCAGATTTGTCGGGAGCGCAGCAGATTGGGGTTGGATAATTAGGGAAGAACTGAAAAGCAGAGTTTGGTTTTGGACGGAGTAATAGTCTGACACGCGTACTTGCTCGCTCCATTCGTGGGGTTTAATATTAGTTCTTGGCTCTTTTAACCACATCAATTTGAGTAATTACAAAAATGGACTTTAAAGTAATAACAATGTTTCAATTAATACCTTCAATTTTCAATTTTGTTAATTTGACATCTCAAATTTAAGGGCAGTTTTGATAATTGTCCTATAAATATTTGTATTACTCTTCTATTACTATCTACGTATCGGAATAAGACAAACATACGAAAATTCGATTATGGTTCTACAAAACTATATGCTAGACATTATAATTAAATTTTAGATCATCTTACGTTGTAATTGACTGCCATTAGCGATAGAAGCAGACAACATTAGACACATTAACTTGATGAATAAAACAACATTTATATTAAATTTCCAACGGAGAGATTTTTAAACAAGACAAATGGAAATGACAACCCTTTAATCAAAAAACAACAACCCTTTAAAGAACATAAAAATTAGATCGAAAGAAGTAGAAAATTCGGTTGAATACGCAACTAAGGCTAGTTTAAACAAGAGAGATGCTCCCAATTGATGGAAACGATTAAATTGTTCACGGCTGATACATTACTATCTAATATATTACTTTACATGTTACGGTCTAAATTACATCCCTGAATTCACATAATTTATTGGGTATAACTGAAAAAAAAAGCTTAACATAGAATTTGATTACACGTCTACCAACATAAAAAAAATGAGAATTAAGAGAAATGACAGAAAATAGCAACATCATGTATTTTCAGCCTAAAGAGACTACAACTGAGAGAGACAGTTCTGAGATTCTCCTGACTTGTACATGCCTCAAATGTCACTTGCATAACTCAACCCCAAAAAATAAAATGGTGCAAAATTATTGTTATTATTACTATGATTATTCCAATAGTACATTTAAACAAGTCATGGGCATTAACACTCAGTGGATTACCCATTTCTGTCTCATGTTTTCATGCTGTGAATGAAGCCCAAAAAACTCACTTTTTCCCTCAACCAAAAAAAAGCTCGAAAACAATGCCTAAACCGAAACATATAATGCAACACGATGATTGATTGTCTACCAGAATTGGGCACATAGTAGTTTGGTGGCCTTTACCTCCATCAGGACGAACTACAAAAATTGACTTCCATCCCATATATTTTCCACAATTACCACAGCCCTTTCAGACTGCTATGCCTACAAAACTGCCCACCTCTTTTGCTTGCTTCTTTTTCTCCATACCGTTCCATTTCATTACATTCTACCGATGACCTCTCTCCTCTACCTGCAAAACTTGAAGATTCCAATGACAATTTGAATTTTCTTTGCACCCAAGTTCAATATTTCTGATTATATCTTGTACCTGTAAATTTAACCACGCAAATGATAACATGATGACATAACACGATAAATGAGACAAAAGAATTCACAACTGTAAATAAACATTTTCAAGCAGTCAGCAAGGAAATTAACGCTCCACTGAATTTTTGACTCCTCGGTTTGTTGTGTGAGAATCACCACCTAGTAGGTGCGAGGTGTGTTATGCATATTGAATACATTTGATTAGTGCAATAAAATTCATTTGCAGCAATAGAATCAGAGAGTTGAATTCTGTAAATTATAGAAGTTTATCACAGTGCTCAGTTGACAAAACATTTGTTCAAAAATTAGATTGATTAAATAATCTACAACTTCAAAAATATTACCTCGATCAATCTGCGATACATTAAACCGTTACATTCAGTTGGCTCAAGTTCTTCGTTGTACTATTAGATCTTTAGCAGAGTAATAGTCACCAATGAGCCGGTACATGTATGATGGATTGTGGCCCCCGCTGCAAAAATTAAAAATCAATAAATTGTCTCAATGGATAAGAAAAGAAACAGAAAGAAGAAAAAAATATATTATTTTTTAAAAATAAGGGCTCAAGTTTTCAAACGATCCCAAAATTCCAACTAAGCATTTGAATAGAACGATAGTTACTATGTCTTATACGTGAAGCTGAAACAGAGAGAAGAAAAAAATATATTATTTTTTAAAAATAAGGGCTCAAGTTTTCAAACGATCCCAAAATTCCAACTAAGCATTTGAATAGAACGATAGTTACTATGTCTTATATGTGAAGATGTCTATTTTGATTATGTAAACATTACAGAAAAACGCATTGTTGTTCCATCGTCTTAGAGTTGGATCCAATTAGGGTACAAAGCTTAGTGTAAGTTAATGTTTTACTACCTCCTAAACCTGTTTCATGCTTAAAAACTTCCATCTCATTTGTTGATAAGATAAAAACTTCATCCCAATGATACTTTAAGAAAAGGTAAAACTTACGTGTCTGTAATAAACAAACTAACAAGTTTTGGTGGCACATAATCAAACGTTGGATTAACCACATGAAGAAGAGGAGAGCCAGTGTCACTTTCAAAATCCATGCAGTCTGAAATTTCACCAAAATCCAGTAACTCTGATGGGGACCGCAGCTCATTGAGCAGAACTTCAGGATTGTGTGGATACAATGGGCACAACTATCAGGAAGGAATATTGGAATTAACAAAAACTAATAAGAAAGTAGAAGAGCTTTGAATTTTTTAAGCAATTGGTAAAAAATATATTACAATGGATATTTTCAATGCAAAAATTCACTTGACTCCTCAGTCATCTGGGTAAAAACATCACATACCAGTCCATCGTTGATCAGACAAACAATGCAGTCAGAAATTAACTGTTTCTTTCCATAGCTTATGAAATTCCGTTACGTTGATGGAAAATTGTGTTATGAATTTTCCACAAAATTCCAAACACAGATTAGAAATAGAACACAAATGTCACATTTTCCATTCATACATAGCGAATTTCAAGGATCTGCTCTCCCCAAACCAGACTTGAATTCTCAGATAAACACTTGTACATTGAATTCTTAGCATTTCAAGGGTCTGCTCTCGCTCTATGTTATTTATTTAAAAAACAAAATTGAGACAAAAAGAGACCTATAATCACACTTGAACATGCTAACCTTGTGGCTTCCAGCAAGTACAACAAAGGGGACAGCATGCCTTTGAGCGGCAAGTGCAACCATATTTAACCCAACAGGTGCTATTACCCCACCATTGGCCATGACAGCATGTGCTCCAACTATAACCTTTATATAAAGTCATTTCAAGATGAAGCTGACATCAGTACAGAAATTTATTGCTAATAATTACAAGATTAAAATTGTGATATACCATGTTCACCCTAGAGATCATAGCAAAAACTGCAGAATCAGTTATAACTGTTGTTTGTAAACCTCTTGAAGATAATTCTTTTGCAAGAAGATGCCCCTGATACCTAATCCAACATATCAAAGTATAAAGAAACAACAAAAACAGAATAAGAGAAACATGGAACTTACATCAAGTCAAAACTAAACTTTAAAAACAGGTTAACAAACTTAGACAGCTAGGAGTCAAACCAACCTTGGAGCACCCTCTGCAACAAAAACCCGAAAAGATCTTTTTTTGTCCTTTGCAGCACAAAGAAATTCCAGGACTGTTCTGGAACTTCCAAGAGTCAATATAACTTCGCTGAAATATCCAAGCAATTGAGTTTGAACATGTTAGAATACAAACAAGAACAATCTTGAATAAAAATTATAATGTAGCTGAGAAAACACTCCATGCAGTTTATGATTTAAAAGGAAATCCATAAAAAGTTGGAAACCCATGCAACCAAAGGAATACAAATTAGAGAAGAATACAATTGACTGGGAAAAATGTATAAAAAACTTGACTCCTTGTTGAGAGCTTACAGCAGAATAGATCTCAAACCATGAAAACAATATGCTACACATAACGAAAGGTTCAAAGACCCCTAGTAATACTGTTGACAACTATTCTACTTTAGAGATAAGCACCCTGATGCACAGATAAATTAAAGGGATCAAGATAAATACTTTTGATGGATGTGTTCTACTGCTTGCTCAGCTATTTGTTCATGGCAAGTTGTGATATCTTGAATGAGTTCATTAACAGCTTCAATTACATCGTGCTTCAATTTTCGACTTCTAGAACTTTTATCGGCCGCTGTAAAGATAAATACCCAAAAACAAATTAAAATCCATAGACCATAAAACAAATATGACGCAGTCTTTTGTTCTCAGTTTTTCATATGCCATCCTGAAACCATATTTACTTACTTATCGACGCTCCACAAAACCTAGTAATGCCATTCTTACTATAATTGATGCCACAAATCACATATTACCAAACACAAAGTACCATGGACAGTAGAAAATAAAATATTGGTCTCACATTTGCTTTTTCCTTCGGAATCACCCCCAGATGAAGAAGTGTTATGGGGAGCCGCTGCATCGGGAATATCTTCAAGAAGGGTCTGCAAGGAAGGGGGACGTAAAGTGCTTCTTGCTGCTGCAGCAACAACAGCAGCAGAGAGAGTTGGGTGATCATCTCTCCTGGTGTCATCTTCATCGTCACTAGTGGCCGACACACTCAACCCAGCAATAGCAGCTGTTGCTAGAGATAAATCCTCCTCTCTAATAATGTGCAAAACACGCCTCACAATATTGCCCACAGCAAGCTCTGAATTCATGCAACTAAAATTAATTTTTTATCCAAGAATGTCAGAATGAAGTATAATTGGTTAAAAAACCTTAACAATAAATATAGCTTTGACAAAAACTGGATAATTTACACTCTTCAATGGTGTTGACACCCATATAAAAATAAATCACGGCTAATAATAAACAATGAGCCATTTAACTATTACATCTTCGGATAGAAGACTCCTTGCTTTAACTAATCTAACCTTCTCCAGCAAAAAGGAATAGCAGTTTCAATGGCATATAAGCTAAAAAAAATACAGATCTATGTTGGTGCAACCCATTTGAAGAATTATCAACGATGTTACGCCTCATCACAAACACAGCATCTATTTGATTTATGATGAACAAAAAATTGGCAAAAATAACTTGTAAATAAACGCACCGACAGGATTTGCAGCAATCAGTTGCTCGCCTACAGCCTTCACAGCATCAATCAAAGCTCCAGCTTGATTAATATAAGGCAGTCGCTGCTGTGAAATAAATGATCGAAGCAACTCAGCAGTCTGCCTGGCAGTGGCCTGCGAACCCTCAATTTTACTACAGAAGTGTAAAAGGATAACACATATAAGCTCATACCCTTACGTCTTTTTTGAACAAACAGCGCTGTTAATACCAAGAAACTCACCGTTTCTTAAGCTTTAAAAGGAAATCGTTCACTTGGGCTTGGACGTCCGGCATAATATCCACCAATATTAACCTTCAAGAGGCTTTGAAGAGATATTCACCGTAACAAAGAATGAGACAGATACGACAGAATCAGGAAAAATAAAATAGATCAAAGAGGTAAAGAAAATTGTAGAAACTCAACAAATTATCCTAAATCAACTGGGAATACACATTAGATAAGCAGATTACGTTTTGTAGTCCGCGAATAGTTCAGAAAAGTATCGACTTGGAATTGAAAGCGTGTCAAAAAACTATTATTTGGTAAAATTATAAACCCTAGACTCTGGAACTTGCAGATATAAAAATCGTCACCTAGATATTTCTCAAACCTGTTTTTCATTAATTAAAAGATGGACTGGAAACGGTTACAACAATACAGCTACTTATTTACAAAGAGAAAAAAGAGAATCGCAACACTGAATCTTACGAGTAAAAGTGAATAGTGGACAAGAGAGAAACGTTTTTCGCCGATAAGAAGATCCGGTCCGGGTATCCGAATTCCGGTGAGCTTTTAGCTGTTCGTTCTGTATTCCAGGCGAGGGCAGCCCTAGGCTTTTGTAGTTTGTACCGAGGAAGAGGTTCAGGGAGAAATGAGGGTACAAAATAGTACAAAATAAGCAGTGTGTAAAGTCTGGAGTACCCTCAACTATAAGCTAAATATTCTTCTCTTTTATTCTTGCAAAGTAGCCTAAGTCATATTACAAATTTTCAACACATTAGATTTTTAGATTTCACAGAACCTCAAAAATTGGAAATCTAATATCCATGACTATAAATCAAATATCTCCTTTATTCTTGCACAAGTAACCTCGCAATAAAAATTTTTGGCACTTTTGATTTCTAGACTTCACCTAACCTCATAATTAAGACTAGTTTGGGTTTTGGCTGAAGCGAAACCACCAATGGACATGTGTTTTTATTGGTGGATCGTTCTAAAATCTAAGAAATTGGCATCGCGGCTACAAGCAATGAAACCACGACATTGTTGATTATAAAGAGTTGTGGCACTCAAAGAAAATGTAATCCGCTTACGAACTAACCCAAAAGTCAATTCAATGATTCAAAGTCCACAAGCTAGATCCTTGATCACAAAATTTAGTCGGAGTTTGGACAAAATTTTTGTCAAAGGATTGTTGTACCAGGTCAAGGTCGGACTTTGGTTGCAATTTAACGGATCAAATTGTTACCCTGACTCGACAACATTGCAAAACACTACTAGAGACACATGTGGTTATAATGAGTACAAAAGTTATGTTTCATCAAACTAGTTCTTGATAACTAGTACAATCAATGAGAGATAAATGATCAAATTTGAAATTGATGTTCATCCTATAAATGATACATTTAATTATGTACAATTGTGGATTACAATTTATTGGCCTTTTATATATGACAACTCTGAATTCGAATGATTGGAGAGACGAATTCACTTCTCGGCACGCTTCTATGACAACTTACTTCTGACGTGACATTTTCAATTCTCGATGAACCTCTATTGGTGTCTTGACCATCCGGCTAATGGAACTGGTGGTGCAATTTAATCAGAAGGAGAATACCCCGCAATAAAGTTGGATTTGCTCACGGATAGATTTCACAAATGGATTTTTTGAAGGTATTTGATGTGTCTCGCATGGAGACATTCGACATTGTTTCGGTTTATAATTGAAGCAATTCGCATATGTGATAATTGATTGGTTCAACAGCCTATAGATCATGTTAATTCACATAGAAATCCACTGGTCTTCCACTTGGACAGAAGAATCCCACAATAAACATTTGCATATGTAATATGTCAAACTATAGGACTTGCACCGCTATACAAAATATGCATTAGAAAAATAGACATTATATTGACACAAAACGAGGTGAGAGATGTTGGCTACTTGTAAGTGAAAGGCCTGACGGGTAGCACTTGAAGAAGAAATGGTTAGATCGGCAAAGATCAAAAAGTGCAGGTTGATCGAATTTAACATAAATTGTGGGAAATGAAAGGATAACTAATGAAATGAAGGGATGTGACTATCAAGGAGTCAAGAGTTGTGATTTTTGGAGTAACTAACGGAAAAGAAAGGGGTGTGACTATTCAAGAGTTGAGAGTCGTGACTCTTGGGGTAACTAACGGAAAGAAAACATTCAAGAGTCGAGTTGTGACTCTTTGGTGCAGCTAATGTAATTATGAAATTTTAAGTCAGATCCCTTATTGTCATTTCATTGTTACCTTAATGGCTTCAATAGGCTCTTTGCAGAAATGCCAACTTAGATCGACAAATTATTCTCTATTTTTTGGCTGAACTCACTCCAAATAAAAAATAGATCCGATCAATTAGCATTTAGAGACTCACTCGCCAAATACCAAAAGATCAACTAATCTCAACTTAATCTCACACCAAGATGAAAGAAAGGTTCTTCACATATTCAGTCAGATCTCACACCCGCAGAATTTATGTGCTTTAAATGTAGAATCACTCTACAATGATTGATAAACTACTATGTTTTCAAATAGTCATCTCTAAATTGTTTAAAAAAGGCAATCAATGAAGTTTATATAGTTCATACTTGGGCTACAAGGATGGAAAAACTTATCAAAACTTAACACACGAGACAATTAAAAACATCGTAACACTAGGCCTCGTAGATTCAGTCATACTAACAAAAACCCAAAATAGACATGTGTTTACAAGACCATATACATAACTTAAATAAAGACATAACAAATTTAACATAAGATAACAAAAACATAAATGAAAGTTTTCATAACTTCCACTTTGTATGCTATTATTCATATTACTTCATATATGGATGACTGGACACAAATAATTCGTAAGCATGGCGATAATAAGTCCAAGATTCAATGACAACAACTTTCATTATGAGACTAAATCAAAATCCCTTTGGCGTCCGTCACTAAACCAATGTATCAATGTCTGCATCAACAATATAGTAATTGTTGAAAATCGAATAATAATAATTGGAAAAAAACAAAGATAAATGCGAAAACACGGAGACACCAAGATTTACGAGAAAAACTTTGAATGAAAAAAAAATTACGGGTATAAGAGAAATTCATTATAGAAAATCAAGGTACAATTGAGTTTTACTACCCAAATTTTAATATATTAGAAAATATAAAATACTAATATTGATATATGAGTCTGACCGGGTTCAACTAGAATTCAACTCATACCGAACTCTAACAATCTCTATTTTGAGACTGATTTTGTTTTACAGAGTATATTCAATCAATGATTAATGTAAATAATATAATAAATTATATACTTAACATTTATTACAATTGCAATTGTGTGAGATGTTGGGGTGTACAAGAGAATAAACATAAGATCGCTTTTGAATTTTTTTTTTTTTTTTTTAATTGAGTACTTTACACAACAATGTTGCAAATGGGGGAGATTCTAGTAGCAGAGAGAGACTAGCCGGTGAAGGCTCTTCCTATCTCCCTTCTGTTTTTTTGTCAACGGCTCCGCCTTTCATTTTCATCCCCCGTCACTTCTCTGTTTGCATACCAATTCCGCTACATCTTCCCTTTTTTATTCTTCATCTCCAATCTCCTTTCCCCTCAAACCGTACAGTTCAAAGCAATGCATTCCGCTTCAGATCGTCGAGGTAAAACTGCTTCTACAGATTATCAAATCTGTAATTTCATCTCCAGTATTTCCATAGTAAACGATGCGTGTTTCTTTTTTCATTGAAATTCGCAGTCGATGAGGTCAGAGAGCATCTGTTAGTGGTCGAAGACGGAGAGGAAAACGAGACCAGAAAAGAGGTGAAGTTTCGTATACGAAATCTGAGTAAGATATCGGAAACAACAGGAGCTCCGATTCTGAATGGGATCACGGTGGATTTACCGAAGGGACTGATAATCGGAATCATAGGACCGAGCGGGAGCGGGAAATCGACGTTGCTGAGGGCTCTGAATAGGATGTGGGAGCCACCTTCCGGTAGTGTGTTTATGGATAGCGATGATGTTCGCGAGCTTGATGTTCTCGGACTACGCAGGAAAGTCGGCATGCTTTTCCAACTTCCCGTCCTCTTTGAAGGTAGAGACTAAATAGTTAATTAATTTAATTAATCTTTAATTCTTACTTCGTGACTTAGTTTATCTTCCTAAGATATCTATTCTTTCTAATTTAATTCTAGTAATTATAATTTTATTATTAAATTAAATGCATATTAATTTTAAAATTTAACGGTGAATAATAATTAAGTCTTTATATTTTTTCATAGACAAATAACTTCGTAGATATAACATAAAAACGTTAGCAATTAAGTATTTGTTGTCAAGATTACCACCAAAGAAATCACGTTTTGTCCGTGATTTTTTTTATAATGCGATCTCCAAAGAAACAAGTTATTCGGAAAGTCGGATTTTCAACCTCGATAACTCTAACGACGAAGATTTAATTGTTAACGCTAAATTCACGAAGATATTTGATAAAAAAAAAAACTACAATAATTTTTTTGTTTTTCACCTTTAAATATAAGTATTAATATACACTTTACTCTTGTTTTTAAGTTGTCATTTCACCTATTTTAATCATTAAATTTTATAAAAAACCACGTGACTTTATTTTAATCCATATCGTGTTGTAGACCTAAAATTATGTTGTTTGATTTAAATTTAAATTTAAATTTGATCATATTTTATTGATGATTAGTTAATAGTGAAAATTTTAAGATTAGCTAACCTTCAAATGAATTGTGTTTGACATTTAGGCACAGTTGCAGATAATGTAAGATATGGACCCCAGCTAAGGGGGAAGAATTTGTCCGACGACGAGGTTCATAAGTTGCTCAGGCTGGCAGATCTCGATGACTCTTTCTTTCACAAGACCGGAAGCGAACTATCGGTCGGTCAAGCTCAACGCGTCGCTCTTGCCAGGACCTTGGCCAACTCACCGGAGGTCATTACTTTCATATTTGCTACTGAATATAACATCATCAAATTTTTACGCAAAGAATAAAACAAATTGATAGACACTAATAATGATAATTTTGACACTTGAACGTAAAACAAAAAAAGAAAACGCCAAAACTAACTACCAAACTTTTTTGGAAAAAAAAAACTACGAACATGAATATAATTACAATATGAATATAAATTTTGTCACTCTAGCTTATATAGACTCACTGTCCTAAATATAATTAAGGTCTATTCGAAATTCTAATATTATAAATTCTAAAGAGATTATGATTTTGATTTTGATTTTTGGATATGAGTTTGAATAGGTTTTACTATTGGACGAGCCAACGAGTGCTCTGGATCCGATCTCGACAGAGAATATAGAGGAGGTGCTGGTGAAGCTGAAGAAGAGCTGGGGGCTGACAATTGTGATGGTTTCTCACAGCATCAAGCAGATTCAGAGAGTTGCTGATTTGGTGTGTTTGGTTGTGAATGGTGAGATCGTTGAAGTTTTGAAGCCTGATCAACTCTCTGAAGCTAAGCATCCCATGGCCCTCAAGTTCCTCCACCTCAGCTCATGACCATATTCTCGTGACCGTAAGTAATACGTTGAATCATCGTGTGGGAATAATCGAGGGTGCAAACAAACCAGTCCCGACATTGCCCAAAACTTTGCGACGATGCTACGACGATCAATGTGTCTCGCCTTTGTATTGATGTGCGCTTGCAGTGTAAGATTAAATTAGAATTTATAAATAATTTTGTGATGATACAGCATTTTTACATCAAATATTTTGTTTCTGCAATCTCATGTGTTGGGCTTATATCATTTTTTGTAGACCTCAAGATAACATGCACTCTGTATCTTTTTCCTGCCTAGACATTTACTTAGATAAAGCTGACATTTTTATTGCGATTAATGTTACGTTTATTTTATTATATTATTACGTAAATGTACTTGCCGACTAAAATTGATCAAACAATTGCTTTGCATTTGCCTAAATTTGAAGTGAAGCAGCACTTCTCATGTAAGAACAAATTGTATCATAAACCCTGCAGCATCTCCATTCTTTTCCACTACTCTTTTGGGCATTAAAATTTGTAATATTATATTTATATTTTATTTTTCAACGCGACAATTACATTTCCTTCTTTAATTGTTATTGTAAATTACATTAATTAACTAAGGTCACTACTACATAAAAAAAATCAAAGTGAATAATTGGGGATGTTTTACCTGAATATAATAATTAATAAAGACAAAAATAATAATGTCAAAAAGGGAAAGAAAGCACTTTTGATAAGGATGCAGAGGGAGTGTGCCCTGTCCACCACCAAATGTGACAATTGACAAGAGAAGATTATATACACTGAATGTACCCAAAAAAACATATTATAATATTTATTTTAAATTCCGCATTTTATCTCGGAATATATCATAATTACGGGCAAACGGGTCATCGTGTAACCGCCAACGTCACCGTTTATCGCCGTTTAGCTTCGTCTCCGTTTAAGAAGGGGGAAAGCTTTATGAGAGAAAAATGAGACTTGAATTGATTTTGACTGCTATAAAAGGTGTAGTTGCAGAGCCAGCCGGCCATCCTGACCGACCAAACCAACTTTTCTTTCTTCGTTCACATGGTGGCGGCAGCAGCAGCAGAAGAAGAAGAAGGGATGGGAAGGTGAAGCCCTTTCGTCTGAAATTTTCAAGTAGCTATCAACTTCTCTTGCTTCCTATGCTGGTTTCTCCCCTCAGTCAATCTGGCGATCCTGCTGATGTGATCCTGGCCGATATGAATTTTCTTAGTTTACTCGCTCTTGGATGTTCATCAAGCTGATATATGCGAATCTTCTTGGCTTGGATAGGTTTTGAAGGTTTGAATTTGCTACTTGTGCTTCTCGTTTCGGTATCATTCAGTTCTTATGTCTTGTGCCGTTACAATGCTAAAATTTTCTTTTTGAAAAACAAATACTTCTAGATGAATTCATGTCCTACTAACCGCTAAATCTGGGGGTTTTGATCCACCTTCACTATTCCTTATTTTCTGTGTGAGAATTGTTGTTAGATTCCAGTTCTTTGTTCTCTGGTGCAATTGGTCGTGTCTTCACTCCGTATCAGCGCTTGCTCGCAGTATTTATTCATTAGCTTTAAAATTATCATACAAAATTTAGACGTAGGGATCTCACTTTGCACCAAATTACTGATTTGTGGAGAATCTCCTAAAACTCGTTCCAGTCTTCTAAGTCTTTGCACAGAACGTACCACAATTTCGCAAATCATTATTTTGGTTACTGTATTTTGATAGGACTGATGTGTCAATGTGCTCTATAACAGCTGATATGTGAGAGACGAGCTTAGTGTTGGTCAAGGAGGTGTGGTTAATATGGATCCTTGCAATTGCTTTGACCCGCAATATCCTGCTGATGAACTATTAATGAAATATCAATATATCTCAGATTTTTTCATCGCTCTTGCATATTTTTCAATCCCTTTGGAGCTTATATACTTCGTCAAGAAATCTGCCGTCTTTCCTTATAAATGGGTTCTGGTTCAGTTTGGTGCTTTTATTGTTTTATGTGGGGCGACACACCTTATCAACCTTTGGACCTTTAGCGGTCATACTAGAACAGTAGAGATAGTGATGACCACTGCCAAAGTTCTAACAGCTTTGGTATCCTGCGTAACTGCCCTCATGCTTGTTCATATTATACCAGATTTACTAAGTGTTAAAACGAGGGAGCTATTTTTGAAAAACAAGGCTGCAGAGCTTGATAGGGAAATGGGCCTCATTCGTACGCAGGAAGAGACTGGTCGACATGTAAGGATGCTGACTCATGAGATCAGGAGTACTCTGGATAGACACACTATACTCAAAACCACTCTTGTTGAGCTGGGAAGAACTCTGGCATTGGAAGAGTGTGCATTGTGGATGCCCACACGTACTGGGTTGGAACTTCAACTTTCTTACACCCTCCGTCAGCAGAATCCAGTTGGGCATACTGTTCCCATCCATCTTCCTGTGATAAATCAAGTTTTCAGCAGCAATCGTGCAGTAAAAATATCTCCCAACTGTCCTGTGGCTAGACTACGCCCTCTTGCAGGGAAATACATGCCTGGGGAGGTTGTTGCAATTCGTGTACCCCTGCTTCATCTTTCAAATTTCCAAATTAACGATTGGCCAGAACTCTCCACTAAACGTTATGCCCTGATGGTTTTGATGCTGCCATCAAATAGTGCTAGACAATGGCATGTTCATGAGTTGGAGCTGGTTGAAGTTGTTGCAGATCAGGTTTGTCATTTCTGATGCTGACCTTGTTGAAATGGTTTGCCTGAAAATACCAAAGTGGTTGTATCAAATATTTGTCTTATCGATTCTCTTAAACTATGATAGAGCATTGCCTTCTTGGCTACAGTTGCCTCATTACTTTGCAATTTTACACGTGTATTGTTATACTGTCTGTTGGATTACTGCATGCACGTGAAAATTGTGCTCTGAATGCGATTGAATCTTTTTTTGTTTGCAGTTAAAAATGTATTTACTTAGATGGAATCTGTGACAAAGTTAGCTACGCATCTGTTTTTTTCTTCCAAATATGAACCTTTGAAGTATGGCAACATTTCAAGGATGCTAGTCTTGTGTAAGTCTTTTTATATAAAATATAGTTCAAGGGGTTTTTGAACATTAGTGACTTAGTTGTCACTCAAAGGATGAAAGTGCATGGTAAGGGTAATTGACAATATTGTTGATGTGGTAAATTTTGCTTCTTTTGAGTACGAACAAGTATAATTATGCGAATGATGTGACAACTTGCCAATTACTGACGTTGTTACCTGTTTTTGGGATTCATAGAGCTTGGTAGAAAATATTTAAGAAGTAATAACAATAAAGAAAGAGATTCACCATCTACATGTGTTTTTTTGGTTTTCTGGGCGTGTATTTTTATTATGGTGCATCACTGGATCCAGACCAATTCATGAATTTTAAACTTGAACCAGGTGGCAGTTGCACTCTCACATGCTGCAATCTTAGAGGAGTCAATGAGGGCAAGAGATCTTCTATTTGAGCAGAATGTTGCGCTTGATCTGGCGAGGAGAGAAGCAGAAACAGCAATTCGTGCCCGGAATGATTTCTTGGCTGTTATGAATCATGAGATGAGAACTCCAATGCATGCCATAATTGCACTTTCATCGTTGTTGCAAGAGACTTTGTTAACTCCGGAGCAGCGCCTGATGGTTGAAACAATTTTAAAAAGTAGTAATCTCTTAGCTACCTTGATTAATGATGTATTGGATCTTTCAAGATTAGAAGATGGTAGCCTTCAACTGGACATTTCCACTTTTAATCTTCATTCTGTGTTCAAGGAGGTAACTATATATGTGCCTGTCAATGAATAATTTTCCTAGGACATTAGGATATGCGTCCATTTTTCATTGCTACTTGGGGATTTACGATATATGTCCACACTTGCAGGTTCTTAACTTGATCAAGCCCGTAGCATCTGTCAAGAAGTTGTCAGTTACATTACATATGAGTCCAGATTTACCATTATATGCTGTTGGTGATGAGAAAAGGCTTATGCAAACTATTCTTAATGTGGTGGGTAATGCTGTAAAGTTTTCAAAAGAGGGTGGCATCTTAGTTTCTGCTTTTGTTGCAAAATCTGATTCGTTCGCAAAACCAGACTCATTAAGAGAGTCTCGAGCTCCAGAACTTTTCCCTTTATCGAGTGACAGTCACTTTTATTTGCAAGTACAGGTTTGTTTTGTCATTATATGATTGGAGTCCTTCGATCTTGGAGGCTACAAATTGCTAAATAAAAGTTAGTTGGATATTTACCTTCCTTTATTCTAGTGTAGGTAAAAGATTCTGGATTGGGTATTAGTCCTCGAGATATTCCGAAGATTTTCAACAAATTTGCTCAAACACAGGCATTATCTTCTAGAAATTCTGGGCCGAGTGGTCTAGGACTTGCAATTTGTAAGAGGTATTTCTTCAACTATCATTGCATCTTTTTGTCCTATGACAGATAAAATAGATTAGTGGAAGTAAATATTTCTCCCTATTTTAATTATCTTAGCATTCTAAGACAGATGTTGTTTTTAACCACTTGTTACACCTCTTCTTGTGATGCCTTTAATTAGTGATATTATCAGGTTTGTAATCCTTATGGAAGGAAATATTTGGATTGAAAGCGAAGGTATTGGCAAGGGATGCACTGCTACTTTTATTGTGAAACTAGGAATTCCAGAACAATCTAATGACTCCAAACTACTTCTTGCACCTAAAGTTCCGGCAAATGTTGTACAGTCGAATTTTTCTGGACTCAAAGTTCTTGTTATGGATGATAATGGGTAAGTATTGTAACTCTGAAACCTTCAATCTAATCAAATTTTTCCACCATATATTCCGCCTGATTTATTATTTTGGACTAGCTAGGAAACATAAACTCAAACATTGGCTAATTAGAATGGTAAGATCAGTAGGATGCCCTTAAACTTTCTCAACAGTAGCCAATCAATTTTGGGGATATGATATATTAATTTGGTTTACATTTATCTTATCTTTAAAAAGCGAGAGGTTGCAAAACATTCTCAAATATGCTTATAAGTCCTGTCAGGTGCTACAAGTTAGGATACGAGGATATTACAAGTTACAGGCACGCTGATATGTTATTTTTTGAAAACCTAAGACATGGACTCCACATGCCATATACATAAACATGATATTCTAGTATGTTGTTTAATTATCTGGATAAAAATCATAGTTTCTTTTTTTTTTGTTTAGTTTTCTATTTATAATTGCAGTTATTGTCCCTCTAGTGTTTATTTGGAGGCGCCATGTTGACTTGTCCGTGCTTAAGTTTGTCCACGTCTGAGACAGTTTGTTGACTACATTAATAGAAGTATTTATGAGAAATAGTTGCAATAGAAGTTGATCATGCATTTTGGATCTTCATTTTTTTTAATATATAAATTTTGTTAATAACAGAAATCTGTAATGATTTGGCATTTGTAAATAATACTGGATGTTTATTTTTCATGGTCTCTAAATATGTCCAAACTTTTATGAAGAGAATAAAAAACGAGAAAAAGTAATTCACACTTTTCTATATAGTTTGTGATAGCAAAGTAATTCACACTGTTGTTGAGTGATAGAAGAATGTCAATATCTGAGAAAGACGCTAACAATGTAGAAGAGGTATTTGTTCTTCCTAGAGTATTTGGGATTGTCGAGGCCTTGTCATTGTTTAGAGGTCTATTGCGCCAGCAGAATGGCTGCTGGAAGGTGGAATGGGCGATAATTTGCTGTCACTAAGCTTGCCAAGTATCTTCAATGGATCCCTTACCATATATTCACAATTGGAATCATTACTTGTTCTTAGATGATACAGAAAACATAAAACACACCCAAAGGACTGGAGTGTTCTGTGTTGGTTACACGTCAGGGTCTTTAGGTTGGAAAATGGTGTGCTAGCATGTTTTTGCCGTGTAGAGTAACATTCTGTGTCAGTGTCCGTGCTTTTTGTCTGACTTGAGCGTTAGCTTAGGATTTTTTTTTTTCAAATTATTGAGCCATATTGAATATTTTCATGTTTTTTGTTGCTAGAGAAAGATTTTGTACAGCATCTTATTTTTGACATTGCTAAATACTGAGCTCACTGGAAACAGAAGGCATTGAGGGATGACTTCGTTTTTATTTTTGTCACAATTGTTTTTCAGAGTTAGCAGGTCAGTCACAAAGGGACTTCTCCTGCACTTGGGCTGTGACGTTACTACAGTTAACTCGATCGATGAATGCTTACGAGTTGTTTCTCAAGAACACTGGGTGGTTTTCATGGACATATCTGTACCCAGCATCGATGGCTATGAAGTCGCTGTTCGAATGCATGAAAAGTTTGCAAAACGCAATGAAAAACCACTATTGGTAATCCTCACTGGCAACAAAGACAAGCTAACAAAAGATAAGTGCTTGAGAGTTGGCATTAATGGAATTGTACTGAAACCAGTGAGTGTCGACAAAATGAGAAGTGTATTATCGGAACTATTAGACCATCATTTTCTGTTCGAAACGGTGTAAAGCAGGAAGGTGAAGTTGTCGAAGCAGAGAAATCTAACTGTTTTCTTTGCCGTCAATGGAGGTACAGGTATTAAAGAGGAAGCTTATATGTTGCCATCGAGACTATCTGCCCAAATTCAGGTTCATGTTTTGATGACCGAAAGCGGAGCTCTCAAAACACTCGGGCAATTTTCCAAAACTGATTGTCCATCAGTCGGTTACTTAATTAAATGCAACCTTTACGAACTAGTCTACTTTTGTGTATCTCAGTTCTCATAATTTTATCCTTTTCAATCTAGTTACTGTCAATAATAAGAGATTATAAAAGTTGATTAGCACAAAATAACACTATTACTCAAAAATTTCTCCAGTTATCTCATCATGCATTGCGAAGAAAACCACAAACGAAGAATTCTCAATCAAATTGTAGCACACACTCGGATGAATTTCTGGTCGGGGAAAAAACTATGCTTGAATCAGGAATTCCTTGCATAACAATTTTTGTACCATTTCACTAAACAGGACGTGTACAGAAATGGGAAAGTCTTGCCCTCACAACAGCTTCAACACCCCCAAAAAACTTCTCACAACATTGCACTCTAATCCCATCTCTTTTCCTGAAATATGATGCCAGTGTGACAAAATCAACAGGAAACACAACAAAATATAGAGACCACAAAATATCCTTGCGCTTTACATTTCTCGTCGATTATACTTTAGAATGTATCCTCTACAACCCATCTTTCCTTATTCGCTTGTTTGAAGATTGACTCATAGGATTCATTTGCCCGGACTGACCAAGTTGCAGTGCCGTGAAGTCATCTGGTCCTGCCCACCTCACTGGATTCACTGCAGGAAACAATGAAAGATTACTGCTTTTCAACCTCAAAAATACTTCTAACCATTGCATATTTGTGCGACTATCATTAATAGGTGTAATAATTAAGATCCAATGTAAAAACAAAGTGTAAACTCTCCGAAACTTCACAAAGCATAGCAGAAGACTTTGTTGCGAACAAATTATATGACATTATGAAATCGTCCCACGGTGGGATTCATACACGAGAGTTTCTCTTTAGTACCTTGATCAAGTATGTAAGGTCTAGAAACGTCACATGAGGCAGTTAAACGGGCAGGACGCTTTCTTACGTAATCTTGTTGTAGAGGCTTTGGGATTTGAAACGAGAATCGTGCTGGATTTACCCCTTCTGTCATATATTCTGGATGTTGTAGCAAATATCTACAATGTTAAACCAATCGAGATCGAAAATTGTGAATCATGATCACTGAATATTCATAAATAACAAATCACGATAAGATAGGAAATGCATCATCAAAACATCGTACTTTTGGATTTCCACCATGGACCGAAGTCTTTTTCCTGACGGAGCAACATAATACCTGAATAGTAACGAAGGTTCGATTAAAAGAACTGTGAAACATAAATCAGGAAAAGAAAAGAAAACAATAGAAGAGGTGAAGAATTCAATTTGATTATTGAAAGCACCTAACATAAAGTTAAGGGGAGGAAAAATGACAAGGTGGAAAATTTGATAGCCTTGCAATAATAAAAGGCTACTGCTTTTGCAAGAAGTTTGAAGCAGAATTTACACTTATGTTTCATGTGATAGAATTTGATGCGCTGTAAAATCGCCCTATGTGCACATTCACAAAGAGAACATAAAAGGGGTTGTCACTTTTCTCTTCCTACAAACAGTTTTTCAAAAAAAGTAACGGACCAGAAATCCATATCAGAAAATTAATTTAGTACTGAAAATAAAGGATCCAACTGTATGTAAAACTCGATTAGAAGCATGTGCAAATTGAGATTTTGACGATAATTATTTAAATTTTTTTGAAAAATCTACTCAGCAAAATAGGAATCATAAATCATAGAGAATGTACCAACATGAAAATAAATGCGCATTTATTCAATTCAATCTATTTAGGTGAAACAAAATCATTATTGGTGATTAAAGTGAAGACCAATTATTTATGGAAATTGCATCCGCACATTGCCGGAAAATATGGTAATAATTAGCAGGAATTAGCCACATGCACAAATCACTATCACCAACTACTGGTTTTGTATCTCGCCTACCCATTCTCCCAGAGTAAAAATCTCTTAACAACAAGTATTGGTTTCAAATTTTTGATCTTAAGACAAATTGAAGATATATGTTTGACTAATCAGAAGATAGAAATTATTGATCTACAACCAGTCATGAGCGCGAAAGAATAAAAAACAAGAGAATTTAGAGCCTTACACATCCGCAAACTTCGTACTGCCTTCACCTCTGATCCTTAGGAGTCGTTGCCACCCAGGAGGAGCCTGTGCAATATTAGGCTTATCTATTGCCCAAAGCCTACTACCATCTTGGGTAATGTCTGGAGGATCATCACATGAAACACAAGGCCGCCACTCACGAGCAGTTTCACAGACAAACGGCTGTTCCAGAATGAATTCTCGTATTTCTTCATATTTTTCTTTTGTTGGGATGAGTCTCCATTTGAAACATTTAGCACACTGAACAGTAAATGCCCCAACAGATGGTAAACTTCTAGAAGAACGATCTGAGGTTGAGTTTACAGAATAAGTCAGAGTTGGGTATTCAACACGTTCAGGTACTGCTTCGATTGCAACTGAACCATTAGCCACAGGATTATAGAGTACCAATGCCCGAGAAGTATTTTGGCTAGATTCATCAGCCTGATTCTCATTCTCTGCTGATTTATCCTCCGAGGAAGAAGAGGATGAAGAGGATGACGAAGGAACAATTATGGGCTCCTTACAATTGCTTACTGAGTTATAATATAATTTTGGAACATTCAACTCATGTTCTTCGAGTTTGACTTTAACGGAACATTCACGAAGACCAGACCACATCTGAATCGGTCCAATAGTCCTGAGATTAAAACACAATAATGATCCTCAAATATCACAAAATTCAAATGAAGTCAAAATTTTAGAGCCAAGATTTTGAGTGGCGAAAGAAGAATGACAAAGTTCATTTTCATTCCTCCAAATGACAATCACAGTTAAACGAGCTGAGGAACCTCTTACTTAGCAAAGGTGTTCTATTTAAAAGAAAAACATAAGTTGAAAACAGAAAAAAGTATAAAAAATCAAAAATAGGACACAGATATGGCGATTAATGAAAAAATAGAACTTTTTTCTGATTCAATTAAGAGATGGAACTTTGGTCAAAAGAAGCAGCGCTTCTGCTAGATAATCCATGATTACACTGCGCCTCGATCCTATTGGACAACAGAGGACTTACGCTTGCTTAGCATCTTGCTCCTACTAGTACAACCAAGTACTCCCCCCACCCACATGGCACCTCAATCCTACTCCTCTAGTAGAGTATCTTGGGCGATAAATATACTCAGGACCTAATAACTACTCAAAACACTGACTATCTGGGGAATAATGACTTCATTCACACTACCTAGTCAATGTGCTGATCTGTATAAACTGAGTTTGTGTTAGAAGGGGGCTATCAACCACAAAGTATCATCAATGGCATAAACAGTATCCACCAATTGTGGGGGAAGGTATCAACTGATTGAGGGTCCTCCACAAGGGTATTGACCAGCTAAAGGGTTTCCTAAAAGAATATCCAAAAGGTGAGGCCTCTTGTAGGAGTATCCACTGGCTGGTATCCATAATCTCAATGGCTCTTCGCCAAATATTCAGTAACTCTAGTAGGGGATCTATTCACCAGTTGGGATCTTTCATAAGGGAATCAGTCACCTGTGGAGCTTCTAGGTATCCATGACCTTAGGCGCTTCTATATGAATATCCCTTGGCTGAGGGTGTCCTATAGGTGTATACGCTAACTTAGGGTCTGCCATAAAGGTAATCACAGATTGCAGATCATTCTAAGAGGCATATGTTAACTGTTCTTCTGTTCACTAAGACGTGTGTTGCCTAGGGTTATGTCCGACCCCGATCACTAGGCTTTGAATTAAAACGTCCAAGTCATTAAGAAGAAAAAATTTGAATTCTCGTAATTTCTCTTAATTATAGTAAAAATCTGAAATCAATATGTCATCAATATTTGACACGATCTATCATCAAATATCAGTGATCTGGGTATTCACATCTATAACCAAAGGATGCTTCAATGTCGAACTCAGACATGCCCTGTAGATTGTATCCATCTAGGCTAGTTCTTTGACAAACCATGAGAGGGGCTTTGCCTTTTGTAACTCATCTTTCAAAAACACTAACGGCCATAATCCAATCCCTCTCCCCCTCATCATCATCATCCCTTTTTGATATTCCATCCTCATCACCATCAACTTGGTCAAAAACATAGGTGGTCATATTGTAAGTATGGTCACTTTTATGTTCCAATCCCAAGAGTCCTTAGCCTCAACTTCTGTGGGCACTCCGATTGTTTTCACAATAATATAAAAAAATAAATCCAATTAGATTATAAAAGGAGCCAAAAAAATCCGATTCACTAGAATACATTCCATATTACTTAGAAACTCGTTTACTAAGATCATCTTCCTAAATCTTTTTCATTTTTTGAAAAACTTGTTCAAGTACCGTACATAAGATGTCGAGTAATCCCTCAAAGTATGTATCTTTTAGCTAATGGGAATGACACTCGTCTGGCAGAATGAGCTAACATCCAAACTTTAACAGTGTCATTAGCCTACACCTGTAATTACTAATCTAGAATACTTGTATCCCACCTTGAACCACATTTCAAAAGCCATAGTAACTTCCCTCTAACAACATATGATGAATCATCAGTTCAGAGAACGTGATTACCTCGTATACAGAAAAAGAAGCTCAAAACAAATTTCTCCAAACCTCTTGATTTGCTACTATGACAAAACAATTTTACAAACTCAATCGCCTTTGTGTCTGAATGACTAGTTAAATGTGTGGAAAAATTCACTGATTTTTAGAATACACAGCCATCAGCAAAAAAAATTTGATTAATTTATCAAAATTTCACTAAAAATTCAACATTGTAATTTAACTCGTCGTGATGCGTAACTTTCATGAGTACTCAAGCAGGACCGAGAAGCTTAGTTAGTCAAAGTACTCAGTTGGCTGAGTAGGAGAGAAGTGTTGCATTTTCACAGGTTCCTCACGAAAAACACACTATGGGAAGGTGTACAAGGTACTTCCCTTTAATCAATGTTTGATTAAAGGAAAAAGGATTAGAGGTTGTGATTTTTACCAATTTCTCCCTCGATAGAAGAACAAAAGGAACGAGGCATAATAATATCCAAGACAGAATCACTCTATGACAACAATAATAAATACAAAAATCAAGTCAAACCCCAATGTTGTATACCAATGAAGAAAATATCGTTTCATGAAAGAGTGAAAACGCTATACAATCCTAGTGACGTCTCAAATCTTTCCACGAACTCATCTTTTCACTAATTCCAACACATTTCCCAGAAACCAAACATACGCAATCTACATCATCTAACCAAAAAGTCGTCGAACAAAAAAACAAGCCCAGAATAAAAGATGATACAAAAACGCGACCCAGCAGAAACTCCAAATAAAATCAATAAAATTACCAGAGAGAATATAAGAAGCACAAACTTTACAGAAATGGAGGATCTGATTGATTGCAGTCAACAAGGAAGATCGAGCTGGAGAAGAGGTTGGGTGTAATGGGAAGATCGTACGGATTAAATCGTGCGATGAAGCAGAACAGGACAATCCTTGAAGGGCCTCCTCTCTGTAGAACTCGATCTTCCTCCTCGGTAAGAGAGTAGGATACAGGGAAGATGTAAGTTATTAAGAGTTATTGTGTTGTCATTAATAGTTTATTAGTTCAATGTAATAAAACTACACAATTGCCATTTTCATGATATTTCTCTTAAATTTAACAACAAAAATAAACTAATCAGCTAAAAATCAAGGGTGAAATTGGTTCGATTCGATTCAGTCCCGACCTGAATGAGTAGGTTCTGTTTTTCAATTACAGAACCAAAACCGAACCGAGTCAAGCCCAAAACTGAACGAAAACAAAACATCTGTTTTCATTTTTATTTGATTTGGATTTCAATTTTTTTTTATTTGGGCTCAATACAAAAAAACTTTCAAAAAATTCAAATTAAGATAATTTTGTGAAAAAATTAAAATTATAAAGACTAAATTAAATTGATTCCCAAATTATAAAGGTTAAAATTTTATTTTATGCTAATTTAATTTAGAAGATACATTCAATTACATGAGTTATAATATAATATTTAGCAATACTTATATCTTTGTTTAAAATTTTATTTTTTAATTAGAAAACAAATATAGGTATAATATGATGAAAAAGGGGGACACAACATAGAATGAAGATATCTTTTTAAATATAAAATATAATTTCCAAAAAAAATAAATATATACTGAAAAAGGGGACAACAACATAGAAAGAAGTAACCTTTTTAAATATAAAAATATAATTATAAAAGAAATTAAATAAATAAACACTAAAGCTAATATTATTTACTTGAAATGCTAAAAATGTTAATAATGAAAAATCCACTATCATAATTAATTAATTACTCTTTGTTTTATAAATTTTTAACGCATTTAAACTCTTGGATAAACTATTTTTCTTCTATACACTAACATTTATAATATTTTAAACTAATTCTCCATATTTGAGAAAAAATTTGTATTTATAAATATTTTTCTTCTTGCTTGTTAAATAATAATATTATTTTGAGGACATTGCATATTAAACATTGGACCTTAGAACTTAAATTTTTTTTTTATAACAAAATGAACTTCAAACTTTGATATTTTCAATCTTAAATTTTGAATTTTTTTTAAACAAAATGATTATCAAATTTTATACCATGAACAAATTAAGCTGGTTTCGAAAATTGGTCGAAAATAATCTAAGTGATGCTATTATTTACCCATTTTTAAATTTAAATTTAAATTGTGTTTGTTTAAGCTTGTTTTCTTACTTTTTGGATGATATACATTTTTTTTTTTTTTTTTGCAAACCTACTTGGCAACTCTAATTAGAAATACAAGAAGAGTATATTGTGAAAATTTTCGTAATTTTTAGATGACATGTGTATTCTTAACTAATTATTTCGTAAAAGAAACATAATAAATTATATTAAATTGTAAAAGATTTAAAAAATCACGAAAGTTTATAGATTAACTTCTCAGGAAGTGATGGATGATAAAATTTTTAGGCAAATCAATATCATTTAATATGTGTTATGAGGTAGCTAACCTTAAAAGTGACAATTTGTTTTCTAGAGCGGAGGACTGCTCGACCCTCGCGTTATTTGTTGCCTGGATGGGAGCTAGTTATTTAAGAGTGGACTCTCGATCATTTCTCTATTCGAGCACGAGAACTTGTTGTTCAAGAGTAGGCTTCTGGTCTTAAAATTTTTAAATAAAAAATTGGGGAGCGGGAGCCCAGTCGACAAGAGCGGAAGTTCGCTGATAGTTATTTTGTTAACATGATATAGTTTCAAGACGAATTTGTTAATCAATATAATTTTAGAACAAATTTATTAATAATCTTATAATTTAATTTTTTTTAATTAATAATCTATTTAAAAATTACAAAAAAATAAAACAAGACGAACTAAAACCGGATCAAAGAAAGTTGAACCCTACTAAAACAAAATCCAAGTCGATGCAAACCGAATCTAAACAAATAAAATTTAAAATCAAAACGGAACCAAACCGAACAAAGCCAAAAAAAAAGTTCGATTTAGGTTCGGTTTCCAAAAACAATATTTAATTTGTTCACAATGCAAAGTTTCATATTCATTTTGTTTAAAAAAATTATTTAAGATTTAAGTTCAAAAAACTAAAATTTTGAAATGCATTTTGTCCAAAGTAAAATTTAAGGATCAAAATTAAGAATTTAATTTGTATTTTACCCTAATATTTTCATTCTTGTGTATTTACAGAAGATTTCTTCATCCTCTACGCATATTAGTCATTTTAACAATCCGACCAAGTGAGTTGTTCACGCCAATCTACGCCTAAGGGCCAACATGTGTTGCTTTTAAGGCTTCTCATAATCTGACAAAAAAACAATTTCAAAATACATCTCGAGTATCGTTAATCAGTTCAAGTCATTTATATATTATATCTTATTTTTTTTTTTAAATAGAATTTAAACCTATAAATTATTAGCATCTTGAGTTTTACCGTCAATTAATATGTGAAATTTAGCATGTATATAACATGTTTTTTTATTTGCATTTAATGATGTGCTTTAATTTGATTTCTCATATTTTTGAAAATTTTTAATACGATTTTGAACTCTATTAAGTGATGAACATAGTTTGAAATTGCTCAAAATAAAATCAACAAATTTTGATACGAGGTTAGAAATTAAGTTAAAAAATCTTATTAAATAGAAAATATGATATGTACGTTACTTTCGCAGCGCTTCACACAAGCACAATTCTAGTAGCTTAAACTCAAGATCTCTTTGATACTTAGACACTGGCGATCATTTCCGTTAATCTTTGTCACTTCAAAACAATACGTGTAAGATTGATGAAACGAGACAGAATAATGACCTAGAATTTGTTGGACGATCTCAAAAATTCTCTAAACCACCGAGACAACCAACCAACTACCAAATAAAGCTTCTCCTTAATCCAAAAACACAAGTTACATTCTGCATTTATAGATTTTATTACTATCAAGAATATTAGATTTTAAAATCTAAATTATTAATTATGTTTTAAATTCTTGGAAAATTGGATGAGATATTTTCTCATTTGGCTAGATTCTAAATCATTTAATGAGATTTAATCAATCCAAAATTTAATGTCAAAAAATAGAAAATTAGATTTATAGAACTCTTAGTACAATCTTACGTTTAAACAATTTTGTCTTTTATTAACAATTATCTTTAATTGAATTATTGATTTTAAATAATGAATTCATAATTCATCATTTATTCAAATAGTGATGAAAGGTAACAAATGGAGTAATGAACCTATAATTTTAAGCTATAATAATTATTCATTAATTTACATAAACTCTTTAAATTAATTAACATATTATAAAGTAATGATACTAAATATCTAGATTTACGCTTTTGCAACTACAAAATATATTTACTCCAAATAATTTAATATCGATATAATCATTAAATGTGTTTATATCGTCCGTACTAGAGTAAGTTTAAAATTCATTAATCTCGCGTATTACATTTTTATCATTGATTACCATCAGTTTTTGGTTGAATAATAATTATAACATTTATAACATGTGTTAATTATTTGATCCAAAATAATAATTTCTATTGGACAGTGTTAACATTTCAAACTATTCATTTACTTCATTATCAAAATAAAATAATATAATTTACATTATACAAAATTTCACTAAATAAATTAAGATGAAATAAAATTCTGCTAATATTATATATCAATAATATTTTATCTGAAGTCATATAATCATATTATATATCACTACATATATAATCATGATTTGGTTAAACATTCCTAATTTTAGTTATTACTTTTCGTATTATATCTAACACATACTCGCAATTAAAGAGTCCAACATATGACAGCCCCGCTAAATACCATTACAAAGTTCCAAAGAACTTGCATAGCTAATTTCTACGTCTTACAAATGTACAATCTCTAATGGCTATTAGTTTAAAGAGAATTAAACTTAGTTTGTGCTGCTAAATTGATTAATTAATTTTAAAGATTGTTTATTGTTTATTTACGCATAAATTTTACATATCTATCTTATTTAAAATACTTTTTATGAGAAATACTTGATTATGCTAATGTGTTTATTGAAGTCATTTCATAATTATTAAATCTCAAAGGACTTGAATGATGAAAATAAAAAGAGATGTGCATGACATGTGTACGAAGGATGTGTCTAAAATCCGAGAGCAACAATTGTCGATCACTAGTAAGTCATGAACAAAATTTTAGTAACCTGGTTCACCCTCCCCCATTCTCTCTCTACATTGCAAAACAGATTAAATAAATTGATTCCATGAAGAAAATAAAGAATTGCAACCATAAATCATGTGAGAATAGCTACCAAATGGAACTTAGCTTTGAAGTGAATCTCCGAACTTTTGCTTACATATGGGGCAAGATCATATCGTCGAATTTCGCAAGGAAAAAAAAAAAAGAACCTTACAAGTGCGGCATAAACTTGAAGTTTCAAACGAAATGTAGTTGATTCTTAGTCGACGAAATCAAACAATACTTCAAACCCGCGATACCATAACAAGTGCACAGTCGATTTGTCACAAAAAAAGGTTATTTCGAATATGAAGGGTAATTTTGGCGATACTGAAAACATCATCCATAATTGAAGACAAAGGAGACAGAACCACATATGTAGTATTTGGGTGAATTGTGATGAAGACAAAACATGAATGTAGGGTTGAACCGCCAGTTGTTTTGTTTGGTATAGAAAACACATGTGATAACCATTCCCAAGATGTATAGATGGTCTCCTTTCTTCTATTATCCATCTATAGCCCATTCTTCAGTTCTTGTGATTGGTTCAAACCCTCTCTCTCTCTCTCTCTCTCTCTCTCTCTCTCTCTAACATAATCGTCAAGATAAGAGCATGGCATCTTTCTCTCTCCACAGGTAGATTCGATCTATGTGAATAGAAGAATCCTCCTATATGAATACAACCTACCGCTGCCTATTTTCCAAAAGAAAAGCTTGGATTTTGAAGAATAAACACAGGAGGGATGACATATTTTTCAGGTCTCATTTTATTATGTCTCTTTTCAACTGTCTGCTGTTTTAGGAACTCACCCACAAATATGGAGACGGCCTCTACTGTTACTCTTCCTCCTCAATTCTCCGTCCCCTCCTCGACCAATGTAATCAAAGATCAGATATGTGAATTTCTCCTATCAATTAAAGCTTTGTAAGTTTAGCACTTTAATGAAAATTTTTAGTAAATTGAATGCAGGGTCAGGATTTCCGAGAAAAATTTGTCGAAACGACGAATGAGAAGATAACAAGTGGCAGCCATGGAGAGGATAGCAATGTTTACCAGATTGACTACGACGGAGTGGCAACCCATCCCAATCCGGCACCCAAGCATCCCAACTCATCACATCTCAGAAGTTCCAACAATTCAGCAGTGCACGGAAGGAAGCTGCTCTAAGTATGTCGACAATACCCTTTGAATCGGTGTGAAGGATATCGATCGAACGGCTATGATCGACTGCGTGGTTTAGTCGAATCATCCTAAATTATTTGCATATGGAGAGGAAGGTTTAGTTGATTATAAAGTCAGTATAAATAACATGTGAACACTGAAGCAGTCTACTTGAGAAAAGTTGCAGGTTTGCAACTTTCAATTTCTACAAGCTTCAATGACAATAACTTCATCAAGATTTTACTTTCGATTAAGCTATCGAGTCAATATTTCAAATCCAACGAAACGGAAAGTTGAATCAATATCCCAACAAAGATTAGATTCTTACAATCGTATTCGATTGACTCTATCCCCTAATAATGCTGAACTAGTAATACTGAAATGCCTTCACGTAATCAAAATTTTAATGATGGATGCTGCAGATAAATAAGAACGAAAACAAATTGCTTCTTTGAAAAGATCATTCATAATCCAATTGCAGACGCGATCTAATTCTCATTGAATCTTGTTTTGTCAAATAACTGCTGAAATCCTGTATGTGTCGCATTGACACATTTTACCATGTTTTCTAAGTAAAACATTATACTAGGAACAAAGCTTCACTAATTCAAGCAAAGGGTTCATAGATCATCTTTATTGTTCTCAATCCCGAGCAGCTTAGCCAACTCACCACTTTGATATGCTTCAACTGTATCTGAAATAACATGTATTATCTTACATGAGGACATAAGTTGATAAGATTTTTCAAAAGCAGTTGAGAAGTACAATTAAACTCCAAAAATGAAGGCCAAGTTAACACGACTTATCTTATATTAGTACATAATAAGATTTTTCAAAAGTAGTTGAGAAGTGGAATTAAACTCCAAAAAGGAAGACTAAGTTAACACGTATTATCTTATATTTAGTACACAAGTTAATAAGATTTTTCAAAGACAGTTGAGAACTGCAATTAAACTCCAAAAAAGAAGATTAAGTTAACACGTATTATCAGATATTGATAAGATTTTTCAAAGGCAGTTGAGAAGTGCAATTAAACTCCAAAAAGGGAGACTAAGTTACCGTCTGAGCCTCCAATGTGCTTTCCACCAATGAAAACTTGTGGTACAGTATGCCTTCCAACGATCTTGCCCAAAGCATCTTGGATATTGTGGCCATCGTCTGAGGAAGATAGAGCTAATTCATTTAGCTAGCTTCATAGACATGACATTTTGAGGACAAGAACTCATGCTAGGAAGTGGAAAGTATTTAGATATGATCTTCTTTCAACATTTCATCAAGGAGTACATAACACACATTCTCAGGATTCAAGAACAAGTAACAGCAGATCCAAAAGGCACGTGAGTGATGATATATTTCAATAAGCATCATTGATTGCCACTAATTCTTTCCACAACCACCATATAGTCAGCGTTCCAATGGTTCTTTTTCTTTTTTGCTGCCATTCTATCAATTATCATAAAACTTAATTCAATAGCAGCAAACATCAAAATTTAGGAACAAAATCAAAATTCAATTCAACAGGCATTTTGTGATTGCAATCTTTAAAATACTTGGGACAATTTAGAATCGACATGACAGAATAGAATTAGATCATGGTTGGAATCCAATGAAATAAAGCTACTTAAAGGTTCTTCATTTTATACTTTTCTTTTGTTCAGGATAAAAAAGAAATACCTCTTTCATCAAGCTCAACAACAAAGGGAGCTTGATTCAACTCCTTGAAAACAGCCTTCGCCTTCCTACAGTACCTGTATTTACACCAACCCAACCCCCATACCCAATCAGGCAATCGAAAATAGAAAGAAAAAAAAAATAGAGAATCGCCTTTGCATGTCCGATCTACATATAATACGTTCCAAATCAAATTTTCGATTCCACAAGTAAAAGAAGAAGAATTTAGAAGGAGAGAGACTCACGGGCAGTAAGATTTGGAGAATATGACGATATTGTGGGAAGAGATGGTCTTCTTGACGAAAGAAACTTTAGAAGATTGTGAAGCCGAACACAGAGATCCTATCAGTATTGTGCTTCCCAAACATAACCAAAGCATCGCCAACCCTGTTCTCGCCATAGGCTCCCAAAATGCAACCTACAGTGAAAAAGCCTCCCTCTCTCTCGATTTCGACTCAGTTCGAGACCGATCGGAGAGACTGCTATGGCGATGGGCCCTGGCATTTACATTTAGCCCTATTGGCAGCTCGCTATAACGCTATTGCCATTTAATTTTAATTAATTACAATTATTTTACTAATTAAATAAAACCTTACTCTAAAAGCCAGAGCTATGTATTTTATCGTATTATACTATTTGTTCGGAGATTTTATTACCTGAGCTTAGTTGCAAGCTTAACGTTAAATTGAATGATCAAGTTCTTTTCTTAAAATCAAGGCGACTGATCGATGTTTCTAATCCAACCCGTCTCCCGATCGTGACACTTCTCCTGATTGGGAGTTTTCTTTCGTCCATTCATGGAGTCCAAAAGTAATTAGGATGGATTAAAACATGATTAGGTAGTGCTTGTTTTCAATGACGACTTCTCAAACAACTTCCTATGGAAGATGATCTTCCCCGTCACTGCTTTCTCCATTTATTTATTATTTTCACTAGTAATTGAACCAAACAAGGAGAAGATTAAGGAAGAAAGATTCCAAAGTTCCCTTTTTTAACAATAATTCAGTCTATTTGGCCCCAAGTTTTTGACTTATTTTACACATTTAGACTTGAGAGTTGTGGTTGACTGGTTGTGTCTGCTTCACGCCGTTTCGAATATAATCTGTGCTTAATTTCTTCATTGAGAAGACTCCCACAACCAAAGCTGTCCCACTCTTGATGATCATCTTTTTTGGGAATTCGAGTCTGAGAAAACCAACAAGAGCTGCCAAAAGTAGTTTCCGCGAAAGTAAGTTTGCCTTTCTCAAACAGTTTTTTCGAAAAGTTCTTTTGGGGTGACAGTTTGAATTTTTATATTCTTTGGATGCAACTTGCTCTTGACTTGGATTTTGCGGGCACGTGAGATTGTTCTCGATTGTCGTTTCTTGCTGCTACGTGTAGCTGTCAGTCTTGATCCACTTTATAAGCTATGGACGAAGGCAATCCACGTTTAGTATTAGAGAGAGAGAAAGAGACTGAGTTAGAGAGAGAGAGAGATGGGAGACAAAATATCCAATGGAGAGGCATGCTCTGTAAAGATACCAAAGATCAGGTTTACGAAGCTCTTCATTAATGGAGAATTCGTCGATGCAGTTTCAGGTTTTCTTCTTCTTCTCCTTCTTCAATTTCGTTCATTCTTTCAACCATGATGAATATGTTCTTCGTCTTCTCTTTCGTTTTAAATACTTCGTCTTTGCCAGAAACATTCGTATCACAGTTCATGGAAGAAAATCTGCTGAAAATCAATATTCTTGGAAATTAAACTTATTTATCAAGAAAACTGAAAAAGAAGACATGATGGGAATGATGGAGGTTGACAATAACTCCATCGACTCTATCCTGCTTAGAATTCTCTCTCAAGGGTGTCATCCTGAATTGCGTTTGGATTGATGGGTCTTCTTTGAAAAACCAGGGAAGACGATGGCAAGTATTGATCCAAGAAACGGGGAGGAGATAGGAAGAGTTGCAGAAGGAGACAAAGACGATGTTGATTTAGCCGTCCAGTCTGCGAGAGAAGCTTTTGATCATGGCTCCTGGCCTCGCATGCCCCCTTTCGTAAGTTTTATTTATTTACTTTATTTTCCCATTTTCTCAATATTTTTTTCAAGAATTATTAAATAAGTCTCACTCTACCAATTTATAGTATAAAGTCCAAATCATACCAAATAAAGACATCATGGAATATAAAATCATCACGTAGATGATGTAACGGGGCCGCCCATAAAAAATTTAACGAAATATGCTTTGATACTAATTTGTTAGAAATAAAGCAGAAGTAATTTTAGAAACAAAAAATTAAAATAAGTACGTACATATTATATACGACTCGTAATTATATGTACAGTGTAATACACGAACTCCTTAATTACATAGAATCACACACACGTACATGAAGGACTAATCTCGAGATGACGGTTAAAATATGCACGAACTATCCAAAAGACGCAAATTCCTTAATTACGCGAACACTACAATTTTTAAGGGTTGTTATTATTATTTTTTATTGTATAATGTTTTAATTAGAATAAAATCTCTTAAGATCATAATAAAAATAGGATAAAATGTTATATTAATCTTCATTTATGTGATAATTTTAATCTGTTGTTTATTTATTTCAGATTAAACATTTAAATTAGAGTAAAGTCAATGTTATTGCATTAATTATTTTCGAAGTAAATATAAATATTAACTTAAAAATGACTCAAAACGGGAGCTTATTTTCTTCGTGCAAGTACTTCGGTGGATATAGATAGACAATGTTGATATAAAATTGTCACAGCGACTATTTTTTTATACTAAATTTAGCAAAAAAAAGATTAAAAACCGTGTAAAAATGATATTTAAATTTAGAGGATCTCAATGAACAAATAAAAATTGCATAGTCTAAATTGATTAATATATAAACTCTCTTATTCCTATTTTTCTTTAATTTTGGAAAACAATTTATAATACTATGACTCGGCATGATCCAAACAACGATCAGGAAAGAGGAAGGATACTACTAAAGCTGGCAGATTTAATTGAAGAAAATGCAGAAGAAATAGCTACTTTAGACGCCATTGACGCCGGAATTTTGTTCAGCATGTGCATAGGATTGAACATTTCTCATACGGTCCAACTTCTCCGGTACTATGCCGGGGCGGCCGATAAAGTTACCGGCGAAGTGTTTAGAATGTCGAGTGAGTTTCACGGCTACACATTGCTCGAGCCAATCGGAGTGGTCGGCCTCATCATCCCGTGGAATTTTCCATTGGCCATGCTTTTTATCAAGCTTAGCCCTGCCCTTGCAGCCGGCTGCACCGTCATTGTCAAGCCAGCAGAGCAGACGCCTCTATCGGCTCTCTATTGTGCTCATCTTGCGAAACTGGTAAATGCTCCCTATGATATGATTAAATATCATAAGAAATATTTAATGTCGTCTCTATGTATCATGATTTTATTTTCGAAAAAAAAAGGGTCAAGTAAATATACATTTTACCGGCGTGGAACCTTACTCTTAGAATTGTATCTCTCTCTCTCTCTCTCTCTCGATTATGTTCTCTCTCTTCATTACGTAGCTTCTTCTTCAATAATCCAAACTTTTTCATCAAAACACCAAAACCCATTTGCAGACTTCTCTTTTTGTTTCATAAACTCACTTCAAAAGTATTCGAATGGCTGCTTGAAACATTCAATCTAGTAGTGATAATATCATTAAAATAACGTATAACTTAGGCTAATCTCACCTATAATATCAATATGACTTGTATTTTGATGGTTTTTTTGGGGTTTAACTCAGGCCGGAGTGCCAGATGGGGTAGTCAACGTTGTCAATGGGTTTGGACCAACAGCTGGAGCAGCAATCAGCTCACATATGAATATTGACGCAGTAAGTTTTTGCTTTTAATTTCACAAAAAAAAAAAAAAAGAAAAAAAAAAAAGAAATGGTAATTAATTAATTAATGGTTTTGGTTAGGTGAGTTTTACTGGGTCTACAGAGGTTGGGCGTAAGATAATGGAGGCTGCAGCAAGAAGCAACCTAAAGACAGTTTCACTTGAACTGGGAGGCAAATCACCCCTCATCATTTTTGATGATGCAGATGTAGAAAAAGCTGCTGAAACTGCACTTCTTGGTGTTGTTTTCAATAAGGTAAAGACTTAACGTTACTATTATTGAAATCCAACCATAATATTGGAAAGCAAAATACTAAAAGTAAACACAGGAAACCCTGACACAAAATAAAACCACTTTCAGAGGCAGAAAATGACGGTGTTATGAGTATGCAACTTGTTTATGGAGCCCAAAATGAGTCTATAATGGAAGGTGGAGCTACCCCGCTCAAAAGTAAATCAAATCGTCCAAACCTCAAGGGAACAATTAATAAAGCAAAAATAGAAAAGTTAATGGCCAAAATATTGGGATAAACTACAGGTCCAACAATAATATCTAGATAGTAAAACTATATAAGTCTATATAAACTGAATAAGTCCGTATAAATTCTGTGATTTACCAGTTGCTCGAGTCTGAAGTTTGAGAGTGTGTTGCATTGAAAATTGTCTCAGAACTTCAAAAAGCTTCGGCTTCTCCTACACTTCAAATAAATATAACTCATACTCATAGAAAACACGATTTAACTTGATTTTCCGCATCAATTCGACGTTATGAGTATATATTATCAAAAACCAAATTTCCAAATCTGGTAGAAAAACTTTAAATCCAAACTTATCTCTTGTAAATATTCAAAATTTCAACTTTTCAAGTCTGAAAATACACTTTGTTTGTCAAAAACCAGAACCTAAATAAGATATCCAAACTTAAACATGGAATCCCGATCGAAAAGTTTCAATGTGGTGACGAGAAACTAGTCTTACCTTTGTTTATAGCCACCAAAAAATTCAATCTGCAAATAGAAGATCTCTCCATTTCTCTCCCAGAAATCTAAAATCGTGCTCCTTGAATGATGATTTAATCTAACCTGTTATTTTGAAATGGCAAACGTTACATAACTAAACACCTTAATTTAATAATGATTATCAGGGAATGACCCTAAGATTGGACTTTGGAATGATAGGGAGAGGTTTGCGTGGCTGGGTCTAGAGTGTATGTTCAAGAAGGAATCTATGATGAGGTCGTGAAGAAGCTTGTGGAGAAGGCTAAGAACTGGGTGGTTGGAGACCCATTTGACCCTGCTGCTCAACAAGGACCCCAGGTAATAAAACAAAAGAAATTCCTAAAAATATTATAAAATTCAACACACTGTGTGCTTTGCAGGTGGACAAGAATCACTTTGAAAGGATACTTTCCTACATTGATCGTGGAAAAAGAGAGGGAGCCACTTTGTTGACAGGAGGAAACTCCATTGGGTGCAAGGGTTATTACATACAGCCCACCATTTTCACTGATGTGAAGGTTTGTTTACTGAATAATCTTTCAGTGTAATGTTTATGTTAGAAATCAAACGATAACAAAAAAAAAAATACGATATGAAACACTAGATTTACGCAAAAAAAGTATCGGGAAGAGAATTAAATTTACTTTGAATATCGAAATACATTTACAGAAAAAACAAAATTCTCATGAAATTACAAACTTAAATTTAATTGACTCAACTCATATAAAATTCGAGTCACGACGATATCTAATAAAATATCTATTATTTCTCTCAGTTTTGTTTGTTGATATGCAACGCAAATCTGTAATCGATTCTCATAGTGTCATTTTAACATTATAGTCTATGATTCATAAATAAAATGTTCCCTGTTGTTGGCAGGATAACATGGTTGTAGCCCAGGAGGAGATATTTGGACCTGTAATGGCACTTATGAAATTCAAGTAAGCCAAAATCTTTTCTTCTTCCTACACTGAAACTGCAAACCCTAGATTTGTCATGTGGAGAGAAATTGCAGGGAAGTGGAAGAAGTTGTGAAAAGGGCAAACTGCACTAAATATGGGTTAGCAGCAGGGATCATGACAAACAACATTGACATAGCTAACACAGTTTCAAGATCAATCAGGGCTGGATGTGTTTGGATCAATTGCTATTTTGTTGTGGACATTGGAATGCCTTTTGGTGGCTTTAAGATGAGTGGATTTGGCAAGGATTATGGAATGGAGGGTCTCAAAAAGTATCTCCAAGTTAAATCTGTTGTCACTCCTCTTTATAACTCTCCCTGGCTTTGAATCTTATGAACCCTAATCTTAATCAGATTGGCTCCTTTGATTTTTGCTGTTAGATGATTATTGTTAGCTTTGATGTACTACCCCCGCTCGACCCTTTGAGTGAAATGAGAGAAAAGGAAGATCGACATGTTCGGGTTTGCCAGTGAGGAAGAATCTCAAGATCACTTTGATTGAAAAATTATGTTCGATCTTTGTATTTATGAGTTTAAGTTTAATGAGAAAATGGGGTTATTAGAGAACCACTCATTTTGAGAACAATAATTCTACATTTATCTTCTAATTTTACGCATTGTTGTGTCGCTTACATTTGCTTCGTTCATCGTGAAATTAAAATGTAGAAGGAGCATGTACTTTCTAGACAATGTAATGTGTATGTGGTCCATTTAAAGACTGTGTACATAAATGTGCTAAGATTGTCCTCCAATGATTGATAATTATAGTTGAAACTAGACGACAAGTAATGAACATCTTTCGTGGTACTAAGAAACTAAGTGTCAACTTTTCAAATGTGATTGAATGAAATAAGGAGAAGTTGAAGGAAGAAACAGTCAAGATTTTCCTTTTTTAGTGGTTCTGTCTTTTTTACCTTAATTTTTCCAAATTCTCTCTTCCCTGCGTCTTCCCACTGCCAACAACTGTCGTTTTGCAACTGTTTTTTGAATTCATGTTTTCTGATGGAAAATGCAGAGGAAAACAATGGCGACAACAAAGAAAACAACTGCCCATCATGCCAGGAGAAGAAGAAAGATTCCGTCTTTTCCAGGCGGAAAGAACTTGGCCTCTCTTGCATGCTGAACACCGAAGTTGGAGCCGTTCTTGCCGTGATCCGCCGCCCCCCAGATCTCAATCTCCAGCTCGTATCTTCCCTGGAAGAAAATCTCGATTCCTCCGTCCAACAATCACTCAAATCCCTTCGATCCATAATTTTCAATCCTCAACAAGAATGGCAGTCAATGGATCCGTCGATTTACCTCTCCCCATTTCTCGATGTCTTACAAAGCGAGGACGTCCCAGCGGCAGCAACCGGCGTTGCCCTCTCCACTGTTTTGAAAGTAATCAATCTCGAGGTATTCAACGAGAAGACTCCGGGAGCCAAGCACGCTATGAACTCGATCATCACCGCCATCACTGCTTGCAGGCTCGAAAAAACCGACCCAGTTTCGGAGGATGCTGTAATGATGAAGATTCTGCAAGTTTTGACCGCCATTATGAAGCATAACGCTTCGATTCTGCTAAACGATCAAGCAGTTTGCACCATTGTCAACACTTGTTTTCAGGTCGTTCAACAATCTTCTTGTAGAGGCGATTTGCTGCAACGCACTGCAAGGTACCATTAAAAATCAACGATAATCTCAAAAGTTCTTCTAATTTCACGATAATTTAATCATATTCAAAAACTATTTCTTCCCAGATACACCATGCATGAGTTGATCCAGATTATCTTCTCTTGTCTGCCGGAAATCGAGGACAGTAACGCAGAATTTTCAGAATCTGACACTGAAGATGCAGATAACGGTGGGAATTCGGAGAATGGGTATGGAATTAGATGCGCAGTTGATATATTTCATTTCTTATGCTCACTACTAAACGTAGTGACAATGGTGGAGATTGATGGGTGCTCATCTAACACAGCCGATGAAGATATTCAGCTTTTTGCTCTGGTTTTGATCAATTCCGCCGTTGAATTGAGCGGAGATTCAATAGGGAAGCATCCGAAGCTTCTGAGGATGGTCCAAGACGACCTATTCCACCATCTGATTCATTACGGAACTTGTTCGAACCCGCTCGTCTTGTCGATGATATGCAGTACTGTTTTGAATCTCTATCACTTTCTTAGAAGGTCAGATTTATAATTAAAATTCATAGATTTTGTTTTACATTTAAAGGAAGAAGTCCAAATTAATTTGAAAATGGCTTGTTTTTGCAGCTTCATAAGACTCCAACTTGAAGCTTTCTTTGGTTTTGTGCTTTTAAGAGTAGCTTCTCTAGGAGGGACAATGCAAGTGCAGGAAGTTGCATTAGAGGGCATCATAAATTTCTTTCGACAACCTCCGTTCATCGTCGAAGTCTACATAAACTACGACTGTGATCCTCTCTGTCGAAACGTGTTCGAACAAATCGGAAAATTGCTTTGCAGGCTCTCATTTCCCGCTAAAAGCCCTTTGAATTCTTTACAAATCCAAGCCTTCGAGGGGCTTATTGTCATGATCCATAACATTGCGGAAAGAATAGATAAAGAAGGCGATTCGAGCTCTTTCCATCTGCAACCTGTTGAAACAACAGAATACAGACCCTTCTGGGAAGAGAAATCGAAAGAGGAGGCAGAAGATTGGTTTGAGTTTTTAAGGGTAAGGCGAGCTCAGAAGAGGAAAATTCTTATTGCAGCCCACCATTTCAATCGAGATGTTAAGAAAGGATTAGAGTACTTAAAGCTTTCCCACTTGATTTCTGATCCTCCAGATCCAAAAGCATATGCTTTCTTCTTTCGATACACTCCTGGACTGGACAAAATATTGATAGGAGATTATCTCGGTGATCCAGATGAATTCCACATCAGCGTTCTTAAAGAGTTTACTTTTACTTTCGACTTTGTCGGCATGATTCTCGACACTGCTCTCCGAATGTTTCTCGAGACATTTCGATTGCCGGGTGAGTCACAAAAAATTCAACGGATTTTAGAATCATTTTCAGAGAAATTTTACGACCAACAATCCTCGGAAATATTCGCAACCAAGGACTCAGTTTTTATCCTCTGCTATTCTCTCATTATGCTCAATACTGATCAACATAACCCCCAAGTGAAGAAGAAGATGACAGAGGAAGAATTCATAAGGAACAACAGAGCAATCAATGGAGGGAAGGATCTTCCTCGACAGTACCTTTCTGAGCTTTTCTACTCCATTTCGAACAATGCAATCACCCTTTTCGGCAATTCGGGTCCTTCGTTAGAGATGAATCCGAGTCGTTGGATCGAACTGATTAACAGATCGAAAATAACTCAACCTTATCTGATGTGTGATTTCGATCCCCGTTTGGGGAGAGACATGTTTGCCTGCATTGCAGGCCCCACAGTTGCAGCCATTTCTTCCTTTTTTGAACATGCATATGAAGATGAGATGCTAAACGAATGCATTGAAGGGCTGTTTTCCATAGCCAGGATAGCTCAATATGGACTAGAAGACACCCTTGATGAGCTTCTGGCTGCATTTAGCAAATTCACCACTCTACTGAATCCTTATGCATCTGCAGAAGAAACTTTGTTTGCTTTCAGTAACGATCTGAAGTCAAAATTAGCTACTCTAGCAATTTTCACTATCGCGAATAATTATGGGGAATCGATCCGAGGTGGGTGGAGGAATATAGTGGATTGTCTTCTAAAACTCAAAAGGCTCAAATTACTTCCTCAATCTGTGGTAGAGTTCGACTCGTCTTCTACTGCTTCTGGCGATTCGCCTTCGACAGAATCAGGTGTGATATTCCCTTCTCAAGATTCTAAATTTGGAAACCGTCAGGCCTCAGGAGCAACAAGTCGATTTTCGCATTTTCTGGCGCTAGACAATATAGAAGACTCATTATCATTAAACTTGAGTGAATTTGAGCAGAATCTGAATATTATAAAACAATGCCGGATTGGAAATATCTTCAGTAATAGTTCAAATTTGCCTGATGATTCTTTGCTCAATCTTGGAAGATCTTTGATTTTTGCGGCAGCTGGAAAAGGTCAGAAGTTCAGCACTCCAATCGAAGAAGAAGAAACTGTCGGGTTTTGCTGGGATCTGATTATTGCTATGGTTTTGGCCAACATCAACAGATTTCAAACATTCTGGCCAAACTTTCATGATTATCTTCAAGCAGTTGCTCAGTTTCCCTTATTTTCTCCCATCCCATTTGCAGAAAAAGCTATGTTAGGCCTTTTCAAAGTATGCCTCAAGCTCCTCTCCTCGTACCGACAAGAGAAGCTCTCAGAAGAACTCATTTTCAAATCTATTAACTTGATGTGGATGCTGGACAAAGAAATCCTCGATACTTGCTGTGAGTTTTTGACAAAATCAGTGAGTAGGATTCTGATCGAATATCCGGCAAATCTGCAAACTCAGCTCGGTTGGAAATCAGTTCTTCATCTTTTATCAGTCACCGGCCGTCAACCAGAAACTTACGATCAAGGGATTGAAACTCTGATCATGTTGATGTCCGATGGGATTCATGTTTCTCGAACAAATTACATGTACTGTGTTGATTGCGCCTTTAGCTTCGTCGCCCTCAAGAACAGCCCATTGGATAAGAATTTGAAGCTTTTGGACTTGATGTCAGATTCTGTCAACCTGTTGATTCAATGGAGTAAAAATTATTATTCAGATCCAGGAAATGGGTATAGCATTACAAGCAACACAAGCAATTCGTCGGTAGAAGACTCAAAAACCAATTCTTCGAATTTCGGAATGAACCTGTTCGTGAAATTAGGCGAAGCCCTTCGAAAAACGAGCTTAGCGAGGAGAGAAGAAATGAGAAACCACGCAATCTCAGCTCTTCACAAAAGCTTCACCCTAGCCGAGGAATTGGATTTCCCTCCCAACAGTTGCATCAACTGCTTCAACCTCGTGATTTTCGCGATGGTCGACGATTTACACGAAAAAATGTTGGAGTATTCAAGAAGGGAGAACTCAGAAAAGGAGATGAGAAGCATGGAAAACACATTGAAGATTGCAATGGAGCTTCTGGCAAATGTCTACTTACAGTTCTTGAAGAAGATGTCGCAAAGCTCCGGCTTCCGGACGTTTTGGCTGGGCGTTTTGAGGAGAATGGACACTTGCATGAAGGCGGACTTGGGAGAATACGGGGAGTCCAAAATGCAAGAACTAGTACCTGATTTGCTGAGAAAAATGATCACAAAAATGAGAGAAGAAGAGATTTTAGTGCAGAAGGAAGACGATGATCTATGGGAGATAACTTACATCCAAATTCAATGGATTGCTCCTTCTTTGAAAGAGGAGATGTTCCCTGAAGAAAGCTTGTGAAGAAAATACCATCAATCTGGTAGTTAGTATCATCCAAATAGGTCAAGAAAAAGATGATTACTTCAATCTTTTAGAGACCTAATATTTTGTAATCAGGAACATTCGTAGTCATCTTTCCATGTTGTAGAGTAAATCAAACTCATCGTCTTCAAAACAACTCGCTTGACCTAATTTACCAGCGCCGCCGTTGTAGTGTCCGTTTATGGGCACACCTGCGTTGCAGAACTAATAGCGCCCATCAACAGCCTAGTAGAGCGGCGCCATTGTTTTCAACGCTTTACATGAAACCATATCTACGTTATTTGTATCCTAAGATGGAGTTCTTTCTCCCCGACTTCCTGTAATTTTCAGTTCTTCGATACGACGATTTTTATATAAAAAAAATGTTCATTATTAGTCCAAAATATCACATAAACCTATCACGCCTTTGCATAACTTGCCGGTAGATAACCTTCAGCTTTCAAATGCTTTCTCAACCTCCATAGCTCTGTCTTTATATCTGTTATCTCTGGATGCATCTGATCGCCAACAACAAAAACATGAACTTGACTCTTCACCTCAATCCAACTACATCCTGGCTCCTTGTTCACACCTCTAAGTTTCATCATCTTTCTAACTCTTTCTACATCTTCTGATTTTCCCAATGCAATATAAATACTCGACAATAAAACATATGTGGAAGATTCTTCCGACCCTAACTCTATCAGTTTCTCACCCGCGAGAGCTCCCAATTTGTAGTTCCGATAGTTCCGACAAGCACCTAATAAGATACGCCATAAGCATAGACCGTGATCGATTGAGGCTGATTCTATGAACTCTTTGGCTTCTTCTAACTTCCCGGACCGGCTTAATATGTCGACCATACAAGCATAATGCTCTACCCTTGGGAGTATTCCGTATTTATCATACATCGAATTGAAATATTGCCAACCTCTCTCTACCATTCCCATGTGGCTGCAAGCTGAGAGAATGTTGACAAATGTGACATAATCTGGCTTTGTTGCTTCGAGTTTCATCTCCTCGAAGAGCTCTAAAGCTTCACGGCCCTGCCCGTTTTGAGAAAGGGCAGACATCATTGCATTCCATGAAACTGTATCTCTTTTAACCATCCTTTTAAAGATTAGATTACCATCTCCCAAGCACCCGCACTTTGCATACATTGTCGATAAAGCACTTCCGATGGGAAGTGATTTGCTGAATCCGTACTTAATCGAATGAGCATGGATTTGTTTACCTTGATCCAAAGCAGTGAGGCTTGAACATGCCTTTATAACACTGGCCATAGTTAGTTCATTTGGTGTCATTCCCTCTATCTGCATTCTACAATACCAACTTAACGCTCCTTCATTATCTCCATTTTGTGCATACCCTCCAATCATAGAAGTCCATAACACAATATCTGGTTCTTGCAAATGATCAAACCCCTTTTGTGCGTCTTTGAGTCTTCCGCATTTGGCATACATGTCAACCAATGCTGTCATTATGTAAATCTGATTTTCATATCCCATTTTCAAAGAATAAGCATGCATTTGTTGTCCTTCTTCAATGGCACTCAAGTCACTGCAAGCATTTATGACCCCAACAAGAGCAAATTCAGTCGATTCAATCCCATTAGAGTGCATATGAAAAAAAAGCTTCAATGCCTCGCGTCCCTCCCCAGATTGCGCATAGCCTGTGATAATTGCAGACCAGGTAATTGAATTCTTGTCACCTGATGATTCAAATGTCTGAATCGAATCATCCAAACTCCCACATTTTGCATACATGGTAACCAGAGAATTTCTTACCGAAACAAACGAACTAAGTCCGTTTTTCAGAGCAAGACAATGAAATTGCTTCCCACATTCAACAAATTCATTCGTATTTAAAGCACTAAAAATGCTAGTATAAACAAATTCGTTAACTTCCTCCCCTTGGCGGCACATTAGCTTGAAGAGCCCCAAGACGTCGCTAGCCATCCCGTTCAAGGCATACCCAGCAATCATTGTAGCCCAAGTAACTGAGTTTCTCTCAGTAATTCTATCGAACACCTTCCGAGCATTGGGTATAAATCCAGCTTTACAATAGGCATTAAGAAGCGAGCTACCAACAAAAACATCGTAAAAGCTAGCGGTTTTAATCGCAAGCGAATGAGCCTGGAGGCAGCTGAAAGTATCCAATAAATGTGAAGCTGCAGTAAAAACACCAGCAAAAGTGTGAGCATTGGGTAAGGTGTTCTCCGCCCTCATGCGTTGAAAAAGCACCATGACAAAGGCGGCGTTTGAGGGACCCTGTTGAGAGTAGCCATTGATGAGACAGTTCCATGAGACGACGTCCTTATTGCTTATACTTTCAAAGACAAGCTTGGCTTTGGGTAGGTCTTCACTCTTGGCGTAGAAGTTGACGAGGCTGTTGGCGAGGTAGACGGACGAAAAGGAGCCAGATTTGAGGATCTGACAGTGAAGAGCTTTACCCTTTCGGAGATCCTTCCGAAGAGTGTATTGCAAGAGCGCAGAGAAGAAGTGGCGGCAGTTCGCAGGAAGGAGAGAAAGAAGAGTCATCAACCATCACTTCCCTTCAAAATTTCCATGCGTATCAAAGTAAACAGTCTGCTGTCAACGCCGAAAAGCAAAACATTGGTTTAAAACCACTTATTGGATAACCCAAACCAAACCAAAATTCCCGGTTCGGTTCCGATTTGGTTCTTAATACAAAAAGAAACATTTTTAAATTTTGGAGTTGCAGAAATTTAAACATTAAAAGTGTAAGTTTAACCAAAATTATGATAATTTAAATAACCAAAGCAGAAAAATCATGAAATTAACAACAAAATTAGAAAATACATACCAAAAATAAAATATTAGGTAAGAACATAAACATAAAATGTCCATTGTCCAAGGTAATCAGAAGACAACAAAACCAAATAATAGGTTGAGCAAGTGGTAATTCGATTTTGTTCGGTTCGATTTATTTTTAAACCAATCGTTGTTCAATTCGACTTTGAAAACTAACCAAAACTGAAAAAAAAAACCAAATTTATGTTCGATTAATCTGTTACGTAATATTCTCAAAATTTTAAATTAGCTAAATTCTCGAATTAATTTTTTGTGTGAAGTCAAATTATTTGATATTGACTCGAATTGTCGTAATTCATTAACACTCGACCACAGATGATTTTTTTTGTCAAATGGTTAAACTGAAAGATTTTAAAAGTTATCGCATAATGACATATGCGAGATTTTTGGATAAAGTTTGGACTTCCAACTAATTTGGATATAAGAATTTCATTGAATAAATTTTCTTTCTTTTAAAGAAGAGGAGGACACCTTCCTTAGCACCTCGGTGATTTGGCACTCGTTTTCACGAGAACCTTGGTATTGATCTTCATTTTCTAGCAATGACCTTCGAGGATAAGCTAATTTCTAATCTCCGTTTTCGTTCATTCCTCGTTTAGTTTTTCATTTGTTTTCAAATTCAGATTTTGGGATTAAAAGTTTGAAATCTTTTGTTGTTTTGCGTTATCTAGGTTAATCTACATTTTGTGTAGTATTTTAGATCTATCGGTGTTAAAAATTGGTGAAAAAGAAGATTTTTTTATGAAACATATCGCCAGGTTGCCTTTGGGCGTCCATATAGATGCAATTGGGCTGCTGCTCAGTGCTTCGACCACAACATTATGAAATTCCACGACAGGTGTGGCTTCCCATCCAAGCGTCGTTGTGTGGGTCTAGGCAACTACGCAGTATATTCTAATATTGAGTTATGATCCATTTATTTTCTTAGCGTTTTGATTGGGGTTGTAAATTTTTTTTTTTGAAATTTCGACGATATTTTTGAATTTGATGCATGTTTTTTATAACGCTTCTCGACTGATTGGTATGACCATTGTTGTCATTGAAGTAGGAGGTTTATTTACTGTATCGCATGATATCATGGTTTTAAAAACTTTATTTTGTGAGATATCATACGTAAAAAAATTCAACATGTCATATCTAATAGCTTGTATGTTTTTATATTATATATACGACAATTAGAAGTGAACGCGGTCTACTCTGGGCCAGTCTGATTCTGAGCCATAACCAAAACCGAATCAATCCTTTTAGTAATTATATTTTCGTCATGTACTCAGTCTCCGAAAGAATTGGTATCCAACGGGTTCCTCCCAACATTATTTATTTATTTTTTAATTTTTAAAATAATTTTTGAAAATAAATAAAATCTAAAAGAAATTGAAAACCCTGCCTTTTCACGTATAAAATCAATAAAATTCAGAATATTTAAAATAAATATGTAATTTTATAAACTATTTAAAATTAAAAAAAAAAAGAGAAAATCTCATTTTGAGCCGTAATTTTGGGTCGGATAAACCGGGTTGACCCATGAGTCGATTCTTCCACGATCCAACTAGTTTTGGACCCCAAATCCATGGACCATACCGTGGATCTTGGTTGTAGAGGTCTCAGAATCAGAATCGTCGCCGGTTCTGAAGAAGTATAGAACTAACTCGAAATTAGACCGAACAAGCAGTCCGGTCTGGTTTCTCAATTTTGGGATAGATCTGTCCACCCCTAAACTAATTGATATATATATATATATATATATAATACAGATTATTGATTGTGATTGGACTTTGGGTGGAGTTGGGCCCGTTCTGGTTGTGTTTTGACCCATGAGTTGTTTTGGCTTGCATTATTTTTTAAAGCTACGGATACATTCTTTAATTAATTAATTAATTAATGCAACTATAACAATAATAATTTTATAATAACAAATGATTTATATTATCAACGAGATAATAACACATAAGCTATGACACAGTAAAATGTATCATCCATCCACTTGTTTGTCTGTCTAATTTAAATCGACAATATTTAAAAAATTCAATTGTGTTGGAGAATTTGTAGTAACATATTTAAGAGTTATGTGAGTAGGCGTTCAGCCAAATTATTATTATTTAGAAATAGAAGTGACGTTTAATAAATAATTGTGTAATATATGATTTTCTTCAACGTGAGTAGTGCGTTACCTGCAGGCTGCAACTGCTGCTCACGATTCTCACCTGCTCAAAACATGACATGATTACCATTAATTATTTCTAATCACACACGTTATGTTATGCTCATAATATTTTTATTTTTATTATTATGCCTTTTAATGTTTCAATAAAATAATTTTATTAAATATTAATTGATGCACTTAATTATTTATTTTAATTATGTATAATTTATTATATTAATTACACTAATGACTATTTGTCTTGCTAAAAAATAATAATGGATGAAAAATTTTACGTCAAATACATAATTATTATTTTTACATGTATAGCGTATAGGAATTAGTACAAGTTATTGGGGTGCATGACTGAAATAAACCACGTTATTTGTGGAAAACATTGTTATATTTTTAATTAAGAAATGAGAGGAGACAGCAAATAACAGATATTTTATTAAGGCTGTTGACTTGTAATATATTTAATTAATTTATTATAATCCAATGGTATCATACACGATTACAAGTCAATACTCGGATTGGAAGGTCAACCCTCGCCAGCTCCGGCACCGACTCATCTTCGTAGCATAACAGCAATTTTCACTGGTAAAAATGGCCGAAAAGTCACTCTTTTTTTCCCGGTATTCATCGATCGGGGCTTAATAAATATATTATATATGTACAAAATCAACTTTGTTTGGAAATGAAAGCAAAAATATAGAAAATAAATAAACGAGAGAGAGAGAGAGAGAGAGAGGTGGGAGGGAGCTATGATATAGCTGGCTCTTCCATGCATGGTTTCTCCTCAAACCTCCTTCAAAACCTTTACTTTTTGCTCAAATCTCCCATTGAAGATCCCAGCCTTAAGCTTTTCTTGGGAGAGATACAGAGGGAGCAGAGAAGTGATCATTCTAGAAATCAGATGTCTGGCCTAAGAAGATGAAGAACAAGACTCTGCTATACCCCATTTCTCTTCTTCCTCTCCTGGCTACTTTATTTTTTGGCTATTTCCTCTCCCTTTCCGCTTCCGAGCAGTTCACCATTTTTTCCGGCAATGATGCTTTCGCTGACAGAGGAGAGAATCTGACTGTCAACCCTTCTCTGGCTTTCGAAAATGAAAAGTTGAGAAATGCTTATATCGCATTGCAGGCTTGGAAACTAGCCATTCTCTCCGACCCACTAAATCTTACTGCCAATTGGGTCGGATCTGACGTCTGCAATTACGAAGGAGTGTTCTGTGCTCCAGACCCGGAAAGTCCCACGATACTAACCGTAGCCGGAATCGACCTCAATCACGGTGACATCGCCGGATATTTACCTGCTGAACTAGGTCTGCTATCTGATCTTGCTTTATTTCATATCAACTCAAACCGATTCTGTGGCACGATTCCAAGGGAATTCAAGAACTTGAAGCTTCTCCATGAATTGGATATCAGTAACAATCGGTTCGCCGGAAAATTCCCTCGTGTTGTTCTTAAGCTTCCAAAGCTTAAATTCTTGGATATGAGGTTCAATGAGTTCGAAGGAAAAGTACCCAGTGAACTATTTGATAAGGATTTGGACGCAATCTTTATCAATAACAACAGGTTTAGATTTGAACTGCCAGAAAACTTAGGAAACTCACCGGTTTCCGTCATCGTCCTTGCGAATAACAAGTTTCACGGCTGTTTGCCAGCCAGCTTGGGAAATATGTCAAGGCTGAACGAGATTATTCTGATGAATAACGGTTTGCTATCTTGCTTGCCATCGGAGATAGGGTTTTTAAAGAATTTGACGGTGTTTGATGTTAGTTTTAATGAGCTGTTTGGGCTTTTGCCGGAGACTGTCGGAGGGATGGTGAGCTTGGAGCAGTTGAATGTGGCGCATAACTTTCTTTCGGGGGAAATTCCAGCGAGTGTCTGCGGGTTGCCCAATCTCAGGAACTTTACGTTTTCGTACAATTTCTTCTCTGGCGAGCCGCCAGTTTGCCTGAAACTTTCTGAGTTTGATGATAAGAGGAATTGTTTGCCGGAAAGGCCGTTCCAGAGGTTGGATGAGAAATGTAAAGCTTTCTTGTCTACGCCTGTTGACTGTAGGTCTTTTAGATGTACTCCATTTGTCAGTCCAACTCCACCGCCACCGTCCCCGCCTCCGCCCTCGCCTCCACCACCTGTTTATTCTCCACCGCCACCTCCACCTTCTCCTCCACCACCTTCGCCACCTCCACCCTCTCATCCACCATCTTCGCCACCGCCACCGCCACCGTCACCGCCTCCACCCTCCCCTCCACCCCTTTCACCGCCGCCGCCGCCTCCTTCACCCCCTCCACCATCTCCTCCACCACCTCCTCATTCTCCACCCCCCCCTCCCCCCCCCCCCCCTCCACTCCCCCACCGCCCTCCGCCACCTCCCCCCCCTCCACCC
>CM039518.1:22063282-22085279 GCA_022433055.1 Begonia peltatifolia | reverse complement strand
CCATCCCCACCTCCTCCACCGCCATCCCCACCTCCTCCATCACTATCGCCACCTCCACCTATATATTCCCCTCCTCCACCATCACCACCTTTATACTCTCCTCCGCCTCCACCACCACCTGTCTACTGCTCTCGGCCTCCTCCTTACTCACCACCTCCACCAACACCACCCAACTCTCCTCCATCTCCTCCAACACCACATCCACCTCCACCGCCGCCTAACTCACCTCCTCCTCCACCACCACCACCACATTCGCCCCCACCGCCGTCTAACTCACCTCCACCACCACCCAACTCACCACCGCCTCCGCCACCCATCCTTTCTCCACCTCCCCCAGTCTATTCACCGCCTATACCGTGTATAGAACCTCCTCCTCCTCCCCCACCATGTCATGAGTATTTTGAACCAACCTTGCCGCCTACGCCAGCACACAAGAAGCCATTGCCAGCGACCGTGGGAGCTCCGCATGCATCTTCTCCACCAACAAGATTTTAAGAATTCTTACGAGAGTTGGGGTTGAGGAGAAAGTTTAAACATCATTTCAGCATTTTCTTTTGCAATTGATACATAATAAACAAGCAAGGTTAATATGATAACAGAAGTTTATGCATAGAGAGTTAAAAAGCCTATCAACTCATATTCAAATGCTTTGTTATCTAATGCGAGAGTTGCAGAGAAGAATGTGATTGAAGGCAAGTTTGTATGTTTAGTATAAGACTATGGAGATGATTTGGCAAACAGCATTCTGCTTCTCTTGTGTTTTCTGTTTTTGTGGATCTAATATTTGTAATTCTCTCTTAAACCCTCCATACTCGCACCTTTGTTCCTATTTTTTCCGTGTAAACTTGCAAGCTACGCTTGCTCTGTGTCTTCGACTTGTGCTCGGGAAATGTTGGTCTCCTTTTGTGAGGCAGCTTAGGGCTTCAAATGGCAGGTTACGAAAAGCTTGATTGTTGAGAGAGGATCATCCACGCAACAATGAAATGCAAGTCAAGCAGAGAGAGAGAGAGAGAGAGAGAGAGAGAGAGATGAATTGCAAGTCAAGTATCATAAGTCCATCTCACTGAATCGTTCAAGCCAATGATTGAACAAAACTCAATTATCATGTCAAGATGGAATTATACAACACTTCGCCGATGCTTATTAACAAATAGAACCTGGTATTGTACATTAATCTGGCTATCTCTTTCTCTCTCTCTCTATTGTAGGCAGTTGGTTTTATATCTCAAGGACAATGAAGAAGCATTTAACACAATAGGAAAAAAGGAGCAGCAAAACTTTTCATCCGGCAATTTGATGATAAGCAGCAAGATAGCAAGATGTTTCGTACCTTACAAAGGCCAGGGAGTTTCAATTTTGAGTGACTATTCAAAAGGATTTTGACTGGCAGAAGAAGATGGACGAGGACTAGTGGCTGCTGAGAATCTTCCAACCTTCTGATGATCCATATTTGAATAACCAGCTCTCTCATTTCCAAAATTTCCCACTCCTGGAGGCCTGAGGAATAAAATCACGAGCAATCAACGTCGATATATAATATAATAAATTAACTATAAGTTATCATATGGGAAAGTCTAAGTAATGGCTGACAAATTGATTAAGCAACTTTTAGCTGACAAACTTCCGGCACAAAAATCAGTTCACAGAATATTTTAAGTTGTTCACCTTATTTCATATGGCATTGAAAACTTGACGCGTCATTTTATCAATCAAAATTGGTTCATCAAGAAGTCTAGCCTAACATCACTCTATCTGCACAGAAACAACTACAAAAATTCCTAGCCTGGTTTCATCAAGATTGAACAATAAGCTAACATCATAAAAGGAAAATTTAATGAGCAAAGCAGATTAAGCCTACATATTTTTATGTCTGCAAAAATTAATATGAAAATAATGGTCATGGAAGGGGCTTGTTACCTTGTATGTACGTTACTAGGTAATTGCTGACCGACGTAAAAATCTGAGTCATTCAAACAGAATTCAGTAAATACAAACATTAAAATTTTAACATAGAATAATTGGAAACTTATAATGAAAACTTTGACAGAGTAGTAAATACTTGGTGGCACTGATGAGGGATATGCTGGCTGGGGAGGCAATGATCCTGGATAAAATGATGGTTGACCTGACATCCATGCCGATGAGGGAGTATCTACACTGGCACTACGCATCAGGCCCATTGCAGGTTGTCCAGAAGGCAGAGCACCTTGCAAGGATGCCATGGAAGGAAACTGCAGAGAAGAGAACACAGAGCAAGGAGAATTTTAGGGAAACCAGTATTTGAACCAACCAATAAATGCTAAAATGAGCAATTTACACTAATTTGACGTATGTAGAAAAAAAAATGTTATCATAAGTTATATGCTCAAGTTTCTATTTTAAAGAGCAAGTAAACCAAATTAATACGTATAAACTAGACCATTAATTCTTTGGGCATTAACCTACACTATAAACACCATGTTCTAAAATGATTTAATGAGATGTTCATATTTCTGCTCTTCCTACATGACTGAATATGCATCACGTCAAAATCAGCAGGCCAGTCTCATTGAGTTTAAAATCACATACTGAAGAGGATTGAACTAAATGCGGTTCATTCTTGAGGTCAAATGGATTTGATGACTTCGCAGAGCGTATAAATTGTTGCATGGGCTGCAGAAATGAAAGGAAGACCATTTAAGACAAGTATTTACTGTCAGGTCCTCAGCATTATGACCAAGATATAAATAAACACAATACAATAAGGTTGTCACATCACCACAATTGTATTATATTGCATGTTGAAATTCATCGCATGAGGTTGGCCAGTATGCCACCCTGGAACTGGTGCAAGATAGGGTGCATAGGCTGCAGTAAAAATGTCCTGCAGATTATTGAAAACGTTATTGTAAGAAATAAAAAACAATGAAGAAACAAAAACACCTTCACATCCATAAACACAAAAGAAAAAAAGAAAGAGAGAAGAAAACCTTACAGCAGGCAATTCTTTTCTTCCGCTTGATATTTCTTCCACCACGGAAGGATGTGATACAACACCAGAAGTTACATCCTGAACTGATTTTGTAACATCACGGGGTGGCTGTGCTGCTGAATAACTTAGAGGTCTTTGAGAGTTAGCCGCATGTGATGCGTTCCATGCCTGCCAGTAATCACCAAGCTAATCAAGTATAACTACAAATTGATTTTAAAAAAATGAGAAGACCAGACAATAAGGCTAACATGATTGCTTAGATTCCCATCAATTATTGGGATAAATTGTTCAGTCATTGGCTGAACTGCTGTGCTTGGAAATACGGAAGTCTGCTGTATCTGCATAGTTGGCCATAGAGGCGCACCAACACCATCAACAAAGGAATTGGCACTACCGACAGGTAATTTTGATATCAAGCCAGAATTAGGTATAGTTACTGGTGCTCGAGCAGCTAAAGGTGAGGGGAGAGTGTGCCCTACAGATGGAAATGTTGAATCGTCATGATTTGGTAACACCATCTCATTTCCTACATATGCAGCTGTTAGAGAACTAGTTATACCATGCATTCCAGAAATATTACCAGGAACAGATACTGAAACTGACAATTCTGAGAGAACGGATTCCAATTTACTCTCGCTAGACCCCCCCAGAGAGAATTTAACTTCAGGAACAGTATCAAAAGATGCCCAATTGTTATTACTTGAAGTCACTGACTGTGGAACAGATTGAGTTGCAATTGTTTGATAAGGTTGTGGGACAGATGAAGCAGGAGGTTCAGGAACGTCATCAAAATCAATTAAACTTCTAGAGACATCAACTTTATTTTCCATTTTGGTCCCTTCAACAGAACCTAAACTACTGGAAGAGGCAGTTCGCTGCAGTTAAAGCATAACTCAAATAAGTCCAAATAAAAACATTTATAGCCATGACAAGTACAAAAAATTAAACTAAAAACATTTACACCAAGGATTAAGGAAGCTCATTGAACAAAGTAATACCAAATATAGGATTTTTAGCATTGTTAAAAATCTATTAATATTATCAAGTAATCTCATCAAACAAAGTAATACTAAAGATAGTCACTTTAGCATTTGCTAGAATAACAATGTAGCTCTTTCAGGCAAGTAATACTCACTTTTTTGGGTCAAGCATAAGTCCATAGAAGTATTCCAACCAAACATAAATTAATACCTTTTTATTAGTGCAGTTCTCCAGCAGACAATTTTTAATCAAATAGAGCTGAAGAAAATCGCATACTCATGGCCAAGGGAATGGCTGAACCCATAATCACAGCTCAATGGAAAAAAAGATGTATAATTAAATATGGAATAGCAAGTAGAGTTTATGTATCTCACTAAGTATTCACCTCCATAAATTTCAATTCAACATGGCACAGTTGAGCCTTTATCATCTGAATTTCACCAATACCAAACTGGCCAAACCTCGGGTCCTCATGAAACAAAGAAAAAAGATATCTACTACATACGAAGGTTACAATAAGGAGAAGCGTTACCTGTGTCTGCACAGAGACAGCTACTGTTCTGTTGATGTTGCTGCTTGGTGGTTCAATAATACGAAGGGGTATTACACTTTCTCCCAAAATTTCTCTAACTGGCCTTACTATGGGAGGGCTGGATGGATCCAGATCTTTTGATCGCTCTGGGGATCTGCCTTGAAGGTTTGAATCTCTGTCAGATACTTTGTAACTTTCAACCTTTTTCTCATTCCCAAATCTATTCTCTCGGTGCCAATCATTAACTACCTCAGTACGAGGAGGACTCCTATAATCACTATATTGTGGGCTTCGTTGGTCAAACTCGTGACTTCTTCTTTCATCAGAACTTCTTCCACCAGGACTAGATTTTCCACTGAAAGGACGGTCATATGTCTTCTCATACGGCGGACTTCGAGTACCTCCCTGATAGGAATCAGTTCTTCTGGTTTCATAAAAGTCTTCCTTCACATCCTGAATGACAAGACATTTGGGTCAAAACCATTAAATTCAAGTTTAGGTAATAAGTACAATGTGGGATACTTTAGAATAAAGAGTGGTAAGTGACCATTAAATTCAAGTCTTAGGTTGTAAGTATAATGTGAGATACTTTACAATAAAGGGTTGTCATAGCGTCCTACCATCTTTCCTTTTGGAGGATTATCCGACCTCGTGACCACACCATATCTCATATCCACGTAAACATGTTTAATAAAGTCTCTAAGTCGGTCAACATTGCTGAAAAGAAAGGTATGTGTCAGAGCAGCAGTTACTTGGGACATTACATAAGAAACAACAAACCAAATAACAACCTGTTGGCAGGAAAAGAATGACGGTGTGGATCCAATTCTTTAAAGTAAGTTTCCTTTGCACGCTGTAATTATCAAAAAATATACTGAGAACAGAAATCGGATACTTAGTACTAGGGGTTAAAAGAAAATGAAGAACTGCACAAACCAGACTGTAACAGTTCGGTTCACAAGGCCAAAAAATTGCCTCTAAGATGAGCAAGTGTACGTGACTACCTGATTTCCCCCTTCTTGAAGAGCAGTGACTTCTTGTGATGTGAACTTAGCCATTGATATTGATTTCACTCGGTGTGTGAATTCGCGACTGAAATAGATTCATTATTGAGACTGGTTGATACCATATAAAATGAATAACATCAAAGAAAATATCGAGCCCATGCATCCCAATCTAGATATGTGGAAACACATGAGTGCACGTGCAAGTTCAAGCAAGGGAATTGAAGTCAAAGCCTCAATGAAATAATTTGGGACTTACTGTATTCCACTGCAGGTTGTGCAAATAAAAGTACAGAAATTTGTGCACACATACTGTGGACCCTGATAAACATATAACAAGTTAGTAAGAAAACAGATACTTCAGCCTTATGATATGACAATAATATGCGCAAGATATTGACAGCTTCCAATGGTAAGTCCTATACATTGAGATCAGTGTCAGGATAGGACAAGCATTAAGTATGCAATAACATTAAGTACTAACAAATGATTACTTAACTGGGTTTTAAAAATGAGTTAAATACAACAATTAGCTTTAAAAAAATCCAAAATAAAACACAACAGATGTTACTCGTGAGCCTAGTGACTCCCTCTTTTTATAAAAACCTTTCTCAGAAGACTGATCTATTGAATTATATCTCTAATATTAAATGTATCAAACTAGAAAAGAACAGTAAAAACACATACCTGGCTGTTGCAGTTAATACATTTCTTATTCTCGGGAAGTTTTAACAGACCCCGAATAATGCGTTCATTTTTCTCATCCTCTTTCAAACGATTCGCCATTTCCACTACCTGCTTCAGTTGATCCCATTTTCCCAACGTGAACAACAAATGCCACAAAAAGACCAATACAAATAGAAGAAGACTCTTGTCAGTACTATAGCTAAATCATCAGCAGAATAGAGAATTCAGTACTCTAAGCAGTAGCAACAACTAAATTTGATCTAATAACCGATACTCCCGAAGAACCATAATTCAGCAACAAACAGCCAGTTCAAAGCACACAAAACCGAACGAAAAAAACCACAATTAAGATTAAAATGCAGGCGGATCTCGAAAAGTGGAAAAAAAAAAAACTCAGCCGAAGTAGAAAAAGGTGGAAGTGAGAAGAGAAAGACAATACGGCACAAATATCAAACCATTACCTGATTCGTCGACAGAGAAGTGGAGTGACTTTCTTCCCCAACTACGCTACAGGGTGTACTTTCTCCGGAAATATACGAAAAGCGAGAGATTGTGTAAAGAGAGAAAGAGATCCTTCAGAAGTTGAACAGGATTGGTACCTCCGAACAGCTCAGAGCTTAGTCGAATTCCACTTCTCAAGGAGAGAGATGAAATGGGGATAAATTTGAGTGTTATCGGACACAGGATGATTAGGCTGGACGGCCTATATCATCGTACTTTTTATGCATTGACAAAAAAATAAATAAATAAATATTATAAGTATTATTTTTCAAATATATTTTATATTATTTATTGAGATTGAAATAATTAGAAAATGCGTAAGTGTTTGGATAGAATTGAAAAAATAAATTATTTATGATAATATTATTTAAATAAATAATGGTAGTATAATATCTCTACTTTTGATCCGGGGTCTTAAAGGTACCCCAAAAGGACGTGAAAAGTTATAAAGGAAGTGAGCCGTATGATTATGTCACGTCTAATGTTGATTAATTTAAATAAATAAAATTATTCGTTTAGTTATGTTGAGTTTAATGATAAATGTTGGGTCCCCAAATGACTAATTACATAGACCACGTGTCTGTCAATAAATATGTCACAAGCTAACATCACGTCAGAATTTGAAATTAACATAATATTATTTTATTTAAAACCGGCTCGTACAGAAACCCATCGACATTCATCCACTCTCCTCCACCACCATCGCCATCACTCGCATGCATCATATTCCTTCCCACCCTTGATTTCTTAAGAGTTTTCCAAGTTAAATTCACTATAATTAGACTCCAAACTGTGTCTGACAGAGCTAGTTTTGTGAAATCTGAGCGACTGATTTGTGTTCTTCCTTCAAGTCTTCGTTGGTTCCAGAAACTTTGACTTCTTACTTCATCTGTTCAACAAGAGAGAGACAAAATCTTCCCACACCACTCTCTGTCCGTCATTTTTTTAAGTCTCGCTGTAATGGGTTGCCTTGGAGAGAGGTTATAAATATGCATTCTTGGTTGAGAACTTGGTGGATTGAGGAAGAAGCTGAACATCTGCAGAGCTTTTCACTGTTTTCTTCTTTCTTCCGGCGCCGCCTGTTTTTGCAGAAACACTGAAGGAAAGGAAGACGGGTTTGAGAGAGAAGCATTAAAAGAAGCTGAAGAACGTCAACTGCTGAGATTCAGGGATGTCAATGCTGAGAAAGAGACCTTGGCCTCTCACATGAAGCCTAAGGTGAGCCCTTCTCTCTCTCTCTGGTTTTTCGTTTTGTTTCATTTCTTGGTTCACACACTTGGCATTTATTAATACTGTAAAACCGAGCGCATTGCTTTAAATTATAGATTATTGGATAATTAGGCGTTGACCTGTTGAGTAATAATGTGAAGCCTTTGGCATTTATCATCTTATCTACGCGTTTTAATCGACTTGCTTTATATCAAAGCATCCAATTCATTGGTCAATCAAGAGCTTTATCCTCGACTCAGATTCCACGTTGCTTTCATCCGACGCCTCTGATTAAATCATTGGTTTAGTCTTGCTACATTGAAGATGAACTATTCAATAAATAAATAATATGTGTTGTAATTTTTATCTTTTAAAATTATATTCTGGATTTTTTTAATTAAAACTAGCCCTCTTAAGTACGTGTAACGTCAAGTTTTTAGTTTTTTTTTTTTTTAAAGAATGCGTAGAGGATTAAATACTTTATAATTATTCATGAATATAGAAAAAAAAAAATACGCTAAAGTCCTATCTAAATGAAAAACTTCCGGTAAAAAAGATAACTTCCACAGACAATCGGAGTCAGATTTTTTCGGTTATTTAGTCCATTAGGCGTTCTTTCCGGTCTAAGAATACGAACGCTAAGCATTAAAAAATACCTTTGTGTAAACTTATGTTTGGAAATTAAAATGAAAACATAGAACACGTGAAGACTGCATATAATATATACTCTTGTTAAATCAATCTAATGAATTCCAAAAGAATTTGTTCCTGCAGTGATAATTGAAAAATATTAGATGTAATTATTATAAGGTTTATTTTAAAATAAATCTTAAAATTTTATTTTTTTTTTAAAAAAACTTTAAAATTTATTATTCATCGTAAAAAAAATCTTAACGTTTGATAAATATGTAATTTAAACCTTCGAGGAGGATGGAGAGTACGTCCTCTTAGTAGAATACGGCCGGTCCAGCTAGACCGGCCATCCCGTGCTCAATGTATAATTTTTCTAAAATTTTTCGAGTCGAATACGTCCTCTCTTCTAGAGGACGTACTCTCCCTCTGGAAGACCCGTGACAAAAGTTACGGGTTTTTGCCAGAAGAGTACGACCGGTCTATCTGGCCGGCTGTACTTCCCCTTAAAAATGAGTTTTGTCACGGATTTTAAGAAAGAGAAGACTGCTGGTTGTGAGAGTACGACCGGTTCAACTAAACCAGCTGTACTCTTCCCCAAAAATTTTAGAAAACTTGCACTTTGAGCACGGGAAGGCTGGTCTAACTGGACCGGTTCATCGTAAAAGTCACGAGAGGGATGAAGAGTACGTACTATTAGGAGAGTACGGCCGATCCAGCTTAGACTGGTCGTCTTGTGCTCAATGTACAAATTTTTCTAAAATTTTTCGGGAAGAGTACGTACTCTCCCCTCTAGAGGACGTATTCTAAGGGGAAGAGTACGTTATCTCCCTTGTAGAGGACGTACTCTCTCCTTAGGCTACATACTCCACATGATAGACTGTCAGTACTCTCTCCCTTAGAGGATGGACCCGTGACAAAAGTCACAAGTTCTTGCTAAGGGAGTATGACTGGTCCAACTAGACCGGCCGTACTTTCCCAAAAAATAAAAATTCGTGACTTTTGTGACGAGTTTTAAGAAAGAGAAGACGACTGGCCCAAGCCGTCCTTCCTTATGAGAGTATAGCCGGTACTCTCCTCGAAAAAATTTAGAAAACTTACACATTGAACATGGGACGGTCGGTCCAGCTAAATCACTTTGTTCAAACTGTCTATTTATCAAAACTTTAAGATTTATTTTAAAAAAACTCAAAAATTAAATTAAAATTATAAAAAAACTAATGAAATATTTAAAAAATAAAAGATTTATTTTAAAATAAACCTTAAAGTTTTTTGTTTTTTTTTTTTAAAAAACCTTAAAGTTTACTATTCATCATAAAAAACTTTAACGTTTGATAAATAAGCAACTGAACTAGCCGGTTGAACCGGTCCAGTTAAACTAGTCTTCCCGTGCTCAACGTACAAATTTTCTAAAATTTTTGGGAGAGAGTACAGCTGGTTTAGTTGAACCGACCGTACTCTCACAACCAGCAGTTTTCTCTTTCTTAAAATTCGTGACAAAACTCATGGATTTTCGTTTTTAGGGAGAAGTACAGCCGGTCCAGATGGACCGGTCGTACTCCTCTGGCAAAAACTCATGACTTTTGTCACGGGTCCTTCAAGGGGAGAGTACGTCTTCTTCTTCTAGAGGACGTACTCCGCCCGAAAAATTTTAAAAAAATTTTTACATTGAGCACGGGACGGCCGGTCCAGCTGGACCGGCCGTATTCTACCGAGATGACGTACTCTCCACCCCTCCTCGGAGGTTTAAATTACATATTTATCAAACGTTAAGGTATTTTACGATGGAGAGTAAATTTTAAGATTTTTTTTAAAATAAACCCATTATTATATATGCCGCAAATATATTTAATTTGAGAAATTTGTATACAACAAATAATAACGAGAATTAGCGAGCATAATCAACAAATTCATACGGGTCCATTGTCAAATTATATAGGAAAGGTCTATTGTTCCACCATTCTGTGCAGATATATTGTTGACAGAGTACTCTTTGACCCATGATTCTTTCGTTAAATCCAAATCTAGAAAGAACGAACGAGATAAAACTACTACTACTATTTCTCTTTAGTTTCGAAGTTCATAATTTAAATTTTCCACGGATAAAAACAACATTAAGAATAATAAACTAGATTGAAGGGTTATCTTCTTTTAGTTTTGATCATCAAAACTAACGCAAATATGAGTAATGCTTCGAACACTTAGCAAGTCTCTTTTTGTACAAATATGAACCGAAGCTAGTTGACAACAGCAAAACGGAAAAATTCACATACTCAACGTATCAGAAAGAAGAGACGAAGTAGAAATCCCACAGATTTACCGAAGCAGAGAACAAGAGAAGATGATGAGATGGCAGCCTAAAAAACTCAATACATAGCAGAGCAAGAGTATTAAAAACAACAAAATAAAGTACAAATTTCGTAATCAAGAATAATAGTAAACACCAAAAAAAGAATCCAATCCAACAATGAACTACAATAGGAGGCGATGTACCAAAGGGTTAAGCTTCATAACAAGCCAGTGCAGCTGTCTGATCCCCGCTAGCGGCTCCCAACACCGCCCCTTTGCGCTCCTACACAGCATTCGACCCATACCCTCGCCTGAGCAAGTACTGTGATGAAGACTTCGAAGCCGACGTCCTCCCAGGCGATCTTATGGATCTGATCACTGAGACGCACACAGATATTACCGATGCAGTGCAATCATGACTCCTGCAGACAAATCCACGATGCAGATTGTGTTTCAGTTTTCCCATGAAACTTAAATCGAATCAAACGAGGTGAAATGACAATAAATAAATGTCGTAAATGATTTTAGCTTCCCACGAAACTTGGCAACCGATGGATAGAAAAAAGGACAAGGTGGATTCTATTTTTAATTTTAAGTTTTTTAAATGCTTGAAGAAAATAAATGGATTCTCTCTTTTGAGAAGGGTAAAGATAAGATAATATAATATAATTAAATTATTAGAATTAAAAAAAAAAAGAATTAATACTTAAATATCAATAAAGCGCGTGTTTTACACGCTCTGCGCTGATCCAGGTCGTCCGAGTCACATCGAGTTCTTTGACTCGACTCTATGACTCGGACAAGCCTCCGCCCTTAGTCACATACCAACCAACAACGACGAAGACTCTCTCTCTCTCTCTCTCTCTCTCTCTCTACAATTCCGTCCGTTCCTCGGAAAGTTTTCTGCTTCGGCGCATCGAAGCCCTAGATTCATGACTCCTCTTCGCAGGTACTTCTCATGGATTCATCATTTCTTTTACGTTTTTTCTTTGCTCGTTTTTCTCCCGTTTTTAGCCTGCTTTTGTTCGCAGATCCATTCTCGTTTCGCTTTTTTGTATTTTTTTTCCTTTCATCTCCTTTTATTTTGTCAAAGATCTTTAAGATTTTGTGTATTTTATTCCGTTATTCTCCTTTCAATCTTCATACGTAAACGTTCTCGTCTTTGAAGAAGATTTTCGCTCTTTTCTATGTCAGTTCACGCAATGTATATGGTTAAAACGAATGAAAATGCCCTTTTGTTTGCTATAACGGTGTTCCTGATTTCTTCGAGAACTTTTTTTCATCTAATATTTTTTTCTTGTACCCGAGTGTACTGTTACTATTTGTTCTCTTGTTTCACGTAGTGTAAGGAGATCTGGAAGAAGGATTCCGTCTTTCTCTATCGTTTTGCTGTATAAATTTTTTTTGGCAAATTGAATTTTGTAATGATCTATAAAAATCAAAGCTTTGTGTCATGACTCAGAGGTTTCAAGTCTTGCTATCTGAGTTAATCAGGTCCCAACGAGATGTTAAGAACAAAAAAGATTATATCACAGTTTGAAATCCCTAAACTGTCGTGATCTCAAAATAATTTCACTAGTTTGTAGAGTTGGAAGTTTGGGGGGTATTACCCTCCCTTGGAACCGGATTTCAAGTTGTCGTCGTAGATTTATGAACAGTTGATTAAGCATAACAACTGGTGCAAGCGTACTTTCACAATGCCGGTCCCACCTTTGTCCTACCTCGGGGAGAATTAGTGGAAGGTAAAGCTCACTGACATTCTGAAGATAGAGTACGAATATGCTGAGTAATAGTTGTCATTGTCACAGGAACTGCAGTTTCAATTACTGTGCTTTGCTTTTCAAAAATGGATTTAGAAGACAAAATTCTTGCCAAAGGTACTGTCTTTTTAGTTTTTTTCCTGGTTTTTTCCCTTCGAAGCTTTAAATGTTTTTTTTTTTTTTTATTTATTGTCGATGTCGATTGCATAGCCGAATGGTAATGTATGGATTCTCTTGTCATTTTCTATGTCTTACTGTTATCGGGATTCTATAATAGAATAACCTTATTGCGCTGAAATGTATAAGTTCTGTATTTGGTGGAGGATTTTTGCTGGCGAACCTATGTTAATATTGTTAAGGAAAAGTTGGCCCGTCTCATGAGTTGAATATCTTTTAATATTTTTATTGCTAAATTACCCAAGGGTTGGCTATGGTTAAAGCCATATCTTATAAGCATATTCTTCGGTGTCTGCTGATATTAAAATAACATCAACTCTCCTTGAGATAAGTGAAAAAAAAACAATTTTTTGTTGCATTGTGTTCAATTCTCTTCAGATTAGTCAATATCAAGTTCTGTTGTCCTACACATCCAATAATACTAGCCTTTTTCTATTTCTACTTTTTTACTGCTAAATATAATTGTTTACTAATAAGTGATAGGCTTGATGGTAATTTGACATGATATATTGCCAAAAAGTCAAATTTGTTTAACTTATATCTTCTCATTGAATTATAAGCCTTGCTGTTAGAGCTGAAGAAAGAGTCACCGATTTAGAGAAAGTTTTCTTCAATTTAGAGTGATGTGGTAAACGGAGTCTGCAGCAGAATGGAAAACTGAACCAGCTATCTAGGAGAAGATAATTTGAATGCTGATCTGTGCTCAGGGCTGTGTTGAATGACTCATACATTTTTAATATGTCCTCATGGAAGTACGCATGTGTCTTGGTTGTTGATAATTGATGAAACATTTTTGCTTCCTGATTTTTAAGTTAACACGTGAAAGGGCAAGCCTTCTGAACTATTTTTTAGTGAATGATGATCAATAGACCATTTATAATTAGGAGGAATGGGTAATCTTTGAAGATAATGTGTGAGTATTGGTAATTTGTAATGAAACATGCATAAGTTATTCTGGGTGGTGATCCATTTGATTTGATTAGATTCTTTTTTGATACTCTTTTTTGATTTTCACATTTCTTTGTGCTTAGTGAGCATTAAATTTGTTTGCTCAAAATCAACTTTGTTTAGTATATGTTTGGCTGTAACATAGTGTACTCACTTTATACATTGGTTGATCTCTCCCAAGTTTATGGCGATCATAGTCCTTTTTCAAGTGTGCAAAGCACTCCCGAGAAAAATGGACAGTTGGATGACGCATCAAAAAGTGCAGAACTTCTTCAAGAATTTCTGAAATCTGGTCCAAAAAAGGAATTTATTCGATCCTGTCCTGAGACAAAAAATTTGGGTTCATCAAAATCTAAAATTACAGATCTTCAGAGGACTACTAACAAGTTGACTAAGAAGCAAGATTCAAAGAAAATTTTACCTAATCCTAATTGTCAGCCTTCTTCTAGAAAGCAACAAAGAAAGATAGAAAACCCTACTCGAGTCCATGCAGCGAATGACCAGTCTCCAGATTTTGGATATTCAAGCTCATGGATCTGTAAAAACTCTGCTTGCAGAGCTGTTTTATCTATAGATGACACATTTTGCAAGAGGTGTTCTTGCTGCATCTGTCACTTATTTGATGACAACAAGGACCCTAGCCTTTGGCTAGAATGCTCGACTGAAGCTGATGTGGGAGATTCCTGTGGGCTATCTTGTCACATAGAGTGTGCTCTTCAGCATGAAAAGGTGGGAGTTATTGATTTTGGGCACTTGATGCAGCTTGACGGGAGTTATTGTTGTGCTTCTTGTGGTAAAGTTTCTGGGATACTTGGGTCAGTATTTTTTTTTTTACTTCCTCTATGGCCTTCAATGCTATTATTTTTCTTTTGTTCCTGACTAAAGTTGGTATTTAGTAACAGATTATTTATTTTCGTTGACGAAACTAGAAAGACCATTATTTCTAAATATTGTATTTTCCTTAATTTATTTTTCTTTTCAGCTTGTTTTCAAATGCGTGAAAGTTTCAGGCTGTTTTGCTTTTTAAGAAATAGAAAGTAGGAGGAAGCTGTTTACGATATTGTGTGCGTCTCTATTTTGTTCTATATTTCCATTTGTTTTTCTTCTAAAACTCTGAAACCTAAATGGTTTTTTAATCATTCCAAAATTTTGAGAAGAGAAGACCTGTCCCTGAAATTCATCTCTGCGTCAGTTGTGACTTCAATCATTAAACTGATGGTATTTTTTTTGGCTACATATCTGCTGGCAGATGTTGGAAGAAGCAGCTAATTATAGCTAGAGATGCTCGTCGGGTTGATATACTCTGTTATCGGATATATTTGAGTCACAAACTCCTTGATGGGACTTCAAGGTTTAAAGAACTTCATGAAGTTATAAAAGACGCCAAGGCTAAACTCGAAACTGAAGTTGGTCAAGTAAATGGAACTTCTGTCAAAATGACTCGAGGTATTGTCAGCAGACTTCCTGTAGCAGGGGAAGTGCAGAAACTCTGCACTCTTGCAATTGAAAAGGCAGATGAGTGGCTGTCTTCTGTCTCAAATGTGAATCCAAGCAGCAGAGGTTTAAATCTCTATTAATGACATTTTCCCACTGTTGAATTGCTTGAAATTAAGTTATTTTATTTATTTTTCTTTTGACTCTGGCAGAAGATTCGCTTCCAGCAGCTTGCAAGTTTCTGTTTGAAGAGATAACGTCATCGTCTGTTGTAATTATTTTAGTCGAACTTTCTAATGCACTCACCAATGAAATTAAAGGGTACAAGCTTTGGTACAACAAGAGTAGAGAAGAGGCTCGCACAAAAGATCCTGACCCTGTTAGTGTATTTCCAAGAGCGCAAAGAAGAATTTTAATATCGAACCTATTGCCCTGCACAGAATATGCCTTTAGGATCATGTCATATACAGATAAAGGGGACTTGGGTCACTCGGAGGCCAAGTGTTTTACTCGAAGTGTGGAAATAATTCACAAAACTCCCAAGTCTCCAGTCTCTCAGATTTGTAAGAAAATGAGTCCTATTGAAGGAATTTCTTGTAGTAAGAGGGGGCCAAATAATACTACCGTAGTTACATCATCTGTTGGGTTCAAAGTTCGAGATCTTGGAAAGATCCTGCGTAATGCATGGGCTAAAGAGGAAGGCTGCATGGATGGATTTTGCAGCGTAGAAACAGACAAATGCTGTGAAAATAGAGTTTCTAAGGTGGTCAAGTCCTGTGGGGAAGAACAAAAATTACCCACTGTACGTCGAGGACTTGATTTGAATGTCGTCTCAGTACCTGATTTAAATGAAGAGCTAACACCTCCATTCGAGTCATCCAGAGATGAAGATAATGGATGTACTTTACCCCAGACTGTTGAGGCTGATGATGATGCTGCTTCTCCTGACATTGAGAAGGCTGGTTTAGGAAGATCAAATGGCAGCGACCACTCCCAAACCTGGACCATCGGTCAAGCCAGAGAAGTTCCAGCAGTTGATTCTCATGTTAAACTGACCAGGAAAAGATTGGCCAGCACAAATGAAGAAATACATGATTGTGACAGTACTCTAATTAATGGCTCTCCTAGCCAAAAATCAAACGGTTTGCGTTGCCTTGACGAGAATTTTGAATACTGTGTGAAGATAATCAGATGGCTGGAATGTGAGGGTCACATTAAACTGGAATTCAGGTTGAAACTGCTAACCTGGTTTAGCTTGAGATCGACGGAGCAGGAACGTAGGGTAGTTAACACGTTTATCCAAACTCTCATTGATGATCCTTTTAGCTTAGCTGGACAATTGGTCGATTCTTTTTCAGACATCATTTCCTGCAAGAAACCTCGGAATGGATTCTGCAACAAGACGTGATGATGATGATGAATAATGGGTATGGCATTCTAATTTTCATTTTTTCACGGTAATTATTATACCGTATCATCTTTGTTGTAGTTTTGCAGGCGATGATGGTGCGGAGAAGATTCTTGGATTCTTTCGCAGACAAGAAGCAAAATTAGGATGAGGTCTCGTGTTAGTAAGCATTTTAAAGTTCTTAGTACTCAGATTATATTTGATTGCTAGAATTCAATCACCCAGAAATATTTATAATTCATGTCACCATTTCCTTCTTTAATTCGAAGAAGGGTAAATCAATTCATCATGGACATTTTAGGATAGCATCTCTATCTCGCTTTTTTGTTCAGTATTATTTTTAATGTCTATGGATGTTTATTTTTGTCAGTTCTAGAAAATGGCAGGGCAGATCAATCGTGAATGAATTGGTAATAGTCAGAACTTATCGTGTTTTAATGTGAGAGGTACTCCTATTTTATCGGCCTGAATGTTTACTATGATCAATGAACTATCACCAGATTTTGATTGGCCAAGTTTAAAGTAGTATAATATTCTTCATCGGTACATTTTACTGATAAAATGGTGGGTTCCACTTTAGTTGTTCTGAAAACGGTTTAATAATCATTAGTTGTTTATGAGTCTGCTTTAGCTTTTTTTTGAATGGTTAATGTTAGGTTTCCTCTAATTTTTTGTTAATCTTACTTAACATCGTTTTTATACGTCACTTATTGAATGATGCAATTAATTATTATATTAATTAATGTGACACATGTAAGTAGGCTGTTACTCTTCTTAAACACTACCCTTTTGGTGATTAGTTAATTTGCCTTATTTCACGGCATGAGTTTTAGTTCTACCCTATTTGTTTGATGGGAACACCCACCCCAGTCCCCACCATGTCTATTGTGTGGTTTTATTGGGTTCATTGACTCCATTGAAGGACATATCTCTCCTACATATTTTTATATGGTCCAGTTGGGGCCTTCTGATCTGATTGAAAGTTGGCGAGATGAACCAAGGTCGACGAACCCAAAAACAAAACACGGACCACATTATTTTGATCTAGTCCTGTCGGGCCAAGCCCTGTCCACCACTAGGCTGGTTCGGCGCGATTTGGGATGCAGCTTGCCCCAATTTGTTGTGGCTCAGGCTCTAACACGGAATGGACAATATTTACTAGTCGATTACGGTGAACCAGATAAATTTATTTAGAATAGTCTATAATATTTTGGGCATAGTTTGTTTTATTGTCGGTTTTCAAAGAATTAATTATCATTGTGATGGTCGGTGAAGTAGGCTTTGATTTTGTCAGAAAATAAAATTTGGTTCTTTGCATCTGTTTAATTTAATTAAATAATTAATTTGATTAGTATTTAATATATTTCAATCAATCTGAAAAATGCTTCGAACCCAAACTCCATATATATAGTTTGTTTGTGTAAATTAACAAGATATAAGTATTATTTAATGAATGCCATCGATGGGTCCAAGTGTGAATTCATAGGGGTAGTTAGTATTTGGGTAAAATATATTTTTACTGATAATTTAGTAGTCGGTTAAATTTAGCCTTTGCAGTTCATCGTTGCCACCAACCTAGCTTGTGTGGGACCAACACCGATGTTGCCCAAAGCCCGTCACCCTCCGTCGGACAAAGTTAGTGTGCCAACCCAAGTAGGGGTGAACGCCATGCGGGGCAGAAAAAGGCTGACAAAATAGTTGTTTTACTCATTATTTAAATATAATATTATTAGTTAAAATACTTAATTATAATATATTTAATTATTAAGATATGTATAAAAATTAAAATTTTATTTTCCTATAATATTTTTTATCCCAAAAAAGTACATGTCCGGAGTTGGGTAAAAAATCAATGGAATTAATTATCCAATTCTCATCCGTGATTATTAATTATGATCGCCGTTGATTATCGTTGTAAACGTAATGCTCCGTTGGGAAAGCAAGAACCAACTTCTTCGCACCTCTCTTCATTCCTTTCCACTCTGTCTCTCACCGCTTCGTATTCGTAGCCGGAGCTGTTTCTCCTCCTTTTCTCGCTGATCACTGTCATTCTTTCCGTTGTATTAGTCGGGCGATGACTTGCTCCTCTCACTCTATGATTCCTGTCCTAAGACCTGTCGCCATATCCTACTCGGAACTTACAGTATGTCCATTTCGTACTCTGATTATTTTCTAAAACGAAGCAAAATTTTGCGATTTCTTTGCCTTTAAGCGTGTTTACGTTTTTTTAATTTCCTGGGAAATGGAATAGGTGAAGTGAACTGTTCTGAATTTTCTGTTGCGCTGTGTTGTGTCCAGAATACAGCGAATGAAATTAGTTTTGCATGTTTTAATTGAACGTTCAAAACTTGTGTTTTGCAGAATTATGCTCAGACTATTGTTCCTTTGCGTGCATCTCAAGCAACAAGCATTCTTCTTTTATAACATTTTTTTTTCTTCAATTGAACTTCGTCTGAAATATGTTTTTTTTTTAACTTTTTGTAATTGGATTTTACAGAACAGAGGAACTGATTTATCGACGAAGATTGAGGAAGGGTTTGGACCCAACAGTCTGGGAATTTTATCGATCACGGATGTATGGGAAAATTATTCTCTTTCTTTTATTTTGTGTTCTTTGATGACCTTTCTATGTAATTAACTTCTTTAATCGCTCAAAATTTTATCTGCATCTGAGTTGATATCCTTAGCACTGTATCTAGTTCTTAGATCATTATTTGAGGCATAACTTATTGACGTGGTTGATTCCTTTGTTAAAATTCTCACAATTATGTAATTTCTTTGGCAAGCATTTTCTACACTTCCATCTGTTATGGCCGTCGCAATATTATATCCATTTTTCTGATGCTTTTTTTTTTCTTTTGTTTTTAATGATCAACCCTTACAATGGTAACTAATAATTAAAATAATTTTTTTTTTTGGTTTTTTCCTCAACATGAACTTTGCAATATGTTGAGAAATAGACCAATATGCTATGATCTACTAAATAAAGCATCCATTTATCTAACGGTTCTTTTATTTTATTTCTTATGATCAATCCTTGCAGTGATTAATAGTTTTAAATATTTCTTTCTTTTTCCTCTGCATTATCAATGCAAAATGTAGAGAAATAAACCTTAATCTTGTTAAATTTCATGTATATACGCAGGCTAGATTGCTTTTTTACTTCAATCGCTTAGCTGTCCAAAATATCTCAATTTTTGAAGTATTGCATCATATGTGCAAATTTCTTTTCCATCTTCTTGCATTTCCTATAATGGAGTTTGATGTTTAAATCAGGTTCCAGGTTTTTCTTCATTACGTCAGGATCTTCTTCGTCTTTCACCTAGGTATAACTTAGAAGCTTGAATTGCATCTCCACGTTCACATTTTGAGCATTCTTGTCTAATATTAAAAATGCATAGAATGTTATAATAATACTAGTAACGCTTGTCTTAAAAACCCTTTGCTTTTTTTTTTTTAAAGATTAGCCAAGTTGCCTGAAGAGGAGAAGAAGAAACTTGAAGACCCTCATACTCGGTAAAAGTTCTTTTTACTTTCATAGTGTCCTTGTTATATCTTCATAGTTTATGTGCTCCTCTCTTAGTTAGGTTTCTTCAGAACTTCTTTTGTTTCCACTGGAACTGTTTCTAAAAACTATTTTGACCAAGTACATAACGCAAAAAATTGCTCAAAATGTTTCATTGAGCAAGCTATCAATCAGATTTATACTTCAGTGGTATCTGCCTCATACTTTGTTATTTAAATTTTCGAAGATCCATTTTGCCGGTTCTGATTTGCTTCAATCATGCATTTAAAATTTCAACATTAAGTGGTTATAATCTTTGTTGTTCTATTAATCATCTATATTTTGGTATTTTTCTCATTTCTAGCTTTCTCTAGCTAACTTTGACTTGTAGGTACAACTTTGGCTGGAGTCATGGGAAAGAGAAGCTTGAATCTGGGAAGCCTGGTATGATGTTTCGATGTTTATGTTTTCTGGTTTAACAAACCATTAATCTTTCAATCACAGACTATCCTTGCAAGTTAACTCTGGTAGATGAACAGTTATGAGTTTATATGTGATCAAATTAGACTAAACTATAATGGAGCGTATTTGATTTTCTTCTTGTCCCGTGAAGACATTACCTCTTTAAGATGTTATATACTTGTGACCTATCCATAGTTATGTTGGCTGGTTAGTGTCTTGAATGATGCAAGTGTTCAACTGTGGCTGCATAAATATGTGTTAATAGGATGGTAGGTGAAACATAGATGTCAAAGTAGTAGTCTTTAATGTAGATAAAAATTGAGAACCTCAGTTTTTTTCCTTTTGTTTTGATCTTTAGCTCATTGCCATATGATTATACCTATTATCAATTTCATTGTTGTTTTTAGAATTCAGTAAAAATTATTTGTTTCTGTATTTTTACTATGCAGATACTATGAAAGGATCTTTTTATGCAAACCCAATATATGATAGGCCTACAACAGACGTGTCTTTAATTCAAAGGTGTACGTTACCATCATGTTTTGACTTTTTTAACAGTTCTTTATTTTACATACTGGGTGAACCATAGTAGTGAATCTCTCCATTAATGATGTAAGAAACATTATCTTCTTAACTTGACTATCAAATAGGATTCTCATTGACTTTAACGTACTATGTAATATGATTGTAATTATTTTCTAGAAACTTTGTTTTAACAAGATAAATTCTTCGGAGAAAAAAATCATTTTAATATTCTGACTTTTTGTCATTCATTTTTTCTTTTGTTAGATATCCATCATATTGTGGATCAAATATCTGGCCTGACAGTGCATTGCCAGAGCTTGAAATAGGTATGATCTTGTTTGAATATGATTTTTTGTTACTTCATTTTGTTGAAGTTAATTTTATATATTTTGTGATTATCTCGTCATTGATGTCTTAATTAGCTTATGAAAAAGGAAGATCTTCATTTCAAGTCTTTAAAATGTTCTGCAAGCAATGAAATTAGTTTATACCTTTTGTAATTATGTTGTGCTAGGACAATCATAGAGTTTCATTTACTGTATCATGTCCCTAAACCATGAAAATTTTCCATATGCTCAGATAGAAAATAGTGGTAGGGGGGAGTGAGAGTTTTTTAAAAGATGAAATGATTTTCACTTATGTATTGCTGATGCCAGTTTTTTTAATGTTTTTGTATACATGAATACTTTTCGTTGGGAAAAACGTGACTATAAAATTCATCATATTTTACTTTCTAGTAGAACATAGGGGTGGCAGAACTGGACCGGAATCGCAGACTAGACCAAAACCGCGGTTTGCCACAAATAAGGATCGCGAACAGGCTCATGCCCTCCAAAACTGCAGGGCACGGTCTGGTTCGTGGTCTCGGAGGTGAAAAATAGGCAAACCGTGGGAGAACCGAACTATTACTCACATAAGTTTTTTTTTTTTTTTAAATAGGTATATATTACACAGAGCCTGTGCGGTCAGCGCCT